>CAUYON010023355.1:0-55073 GCA_963573935.1 Arctocebus calabarensis
ATGGAGACCGGAGGCCTGTAATGATTTCTCAAACCCTGCAGGGTGGAGAGCTTAAATCCTCCTCAGCCTGTTTAGAAGGCACTTTAAATCGCAAACTTGAGCTAAGCAGAAGCTTTCCCAGGAAAGTGCTTATGGCTGGGATCACTCCTTAAGTGGCTATTCACTTACCCAGTGTGCCAAAACTGGTCTCACCCAATGCCCCGAGGGCTAAGGCTGCAAGGCGTCTCAGTCCCCACCTTTAGGCTGCTCGGTCACTAGATTACTTGCTCCCACCCGATGGTTGTTCTGCGACCGTGAGGGTGGAGCTTGCTGGGGCAGTTCTCCTACAATGGCTCCACACAGCCCACAACCAAACACTGGTAGCTCTTTCTGGCTCGGTGGCTCAGTCTGGAGCCCCAGACAACACTCAAATACCTCCGCACTCTTGTCCCAGTTCTCTCAAGGCAGTTCAATCGAGTGCCAAGTCCAAAAGCAACCCAAACAGCTCACAGGTAAGGCCTTTCCAGTTTGCAATGTCACTGCTGCTGTAGTCACAGCTGCCGGCAGGATTAGACCGAACGAACACACGCAACCACTTGCCAGATCTCTACTGCTTTTGCCTTCCTCAGGGGGTTTAGAAGTCTCACGCTGTCTCCCTGTGTCCCCAAAGGGATGTTTCCGGGCAGATCTCGTCAGCCAGAGATGCCTGAAGTCTTCTCTCCCCAGTCTCACCGAGCCCAGTTGCAAGGAAGCTGTTACTGGCCACCATCTTGGCTCCTCCCCCTTCTTTGGCTTTTGATGAAGCATTATATTGATGCCGGAGTTTCTTGGTCTCGGTGATTCTAAGAAGGAATCCATGGACCACAGGAGTAGTGGCAAGTCAGGATTTATTCACAGGAAACAAGAATTACAACTACAAGAAAAATCAAACCTCCAGGCAGAGAGGACCCAGGAGGGGAACAAGCTCTCCTGCTCCCTCTCTGAGGTCTGAGGGCTATGTCTCAGCTCTCTGCTCAGGGTTTATATAGTCCCAGGGGGTTGTTTTGCTGGAACTTCTTAGGGCTTAGGTCTTCATCAGTTACAGCCAGCTGTCTAATGAAGACTCAGGCCCTGGAAATTGACATGACATTGGCCAGTCAGATGTGCACAGGAGGAGACAGCAAGGCACCAGTGTCTCCCCTGCAGGTGTCTGGCCCCCCCAGCAAGCTGGTTCCTCCGTCCACCAGAGCATCAGCACTGCCAGGGCCAGGGTGGCAGGTCACAGGGCCGCCTTGTCCTGCATCAATATCAGCATCTGTTTCATCTGACAGTAGTCCTACTTTTTATGGTATCTTCCCATGTTGTTTCTCTCTTATTTTGATGCTTTGGTTTTTCTCTCACCATAGTCTTTCCATTTCTCTTAGGTATGTGTGCGAGTTGGGGTTAGATGTCAGGTAATGCACTTTCCACAATCTACAGGCTATAGCCTCATGCAATATTGCAAAGATACATGTTTATAGGAAGTAATTTGTTACAATTCTTTAAGCACCATAGGAGCTAAACTGAAGATTTGAGGGACTTCTTTGGAAAAAGTTAATTTTCAAAATTTCAGAATTTTCTGTTTTTAAAGTGAATATTTAAAAATAATCCTAGACTCTTCCCCTAAGTGGCCTGAGGTGATCTGTGAAAATGGTTTGCTATTCACTTGACCCAGAAAAACCCACAAAGTCATAGAGGTCAAGAGGTTCAGACCTTCATGTTCCCTTTAAGAACACACATGAAACTGCCCAGGCCATCAAGGGTATGCTATACCCAAAGCCCTCAAGTATCTAAAGGATGTCACTTTAATGAAACAGCATAATACTGTTACGATGATGTTATGATGAAGGAGGTGGTAGGTGTGCTCAGGCCAAACAGTGGGGCTGCATCCGGGGTCCATGGCCCAAAAGGAGAGCTGAATTTTTGCTGCACATGCTTAGAAATGCAGAGAGCAATGCTGGACTTAAGGGTTCAGATGTAGATTCTTTTGGTCATTGAGCATATCCCGGTGAACAAAGTACCCAAGCTGGGTCACTGAACTTACAGAGTTCATGGTCAGATTAACCCATATACGAGCTCCCCCTGCCACATTGAGATTATTTTTACTGAAAAGGAACAAATTGTTCCCAAACCAGAAGAGGCAGCACAGAAGAAAAAGAAGTCTCAGAAGAAACTGAAGAAACAAAACATTATGGCATGGGAATAGATGCAACGTAAAATAAATGCAAAACAGTAAAAAAAAAAAAAAAAAAAAAAAAAGAAAGAAAGAAAGAAAAAGAAAAAAAGTTAAGTCTTTAGTAGAATCAGTTTATACAGCTGTTATTTTAAATGTGCTAGTTTAGTGTTTCTCAGATGTAAAGAGAAGTTCCTCAATTAAAAAAATAAATTGTGAATTGTTGACTGTGCTTTATACAGCAAGCTTAGCACAACAGGGGAAACCATTACATAATTCTTACTAGTTTTGTTTTTCCACCTTCGCTCTTTAAAGTGAGTTCTATACGTATGCTAAGGCTAAATCCTACAAATCCAGTAATGAGTGGCATTGCACCTATTGAATCAATGATGATTTGGTAAAAACTGTGTGGGTGAGAAAGACAGAAACAAAATATCCAAATAGCTGCAATGGGTTACTTTTGTATATAACTCAGAATTTTTAGGCATTACCTTTGCACTGGATTTCACATAATTTTCAAAATTAAGAATAGAGATATAATAACAAGTCATCCATATACCCATATTAAAATGATAGTTTTAAGATACTGCTGAATCTAATTTAATATAGTCAAATCCTTTTACTTCTAAATAAACTTAAGAAAGAAATATCTTTATTTAAAACAATTTAGGGCCATCTTCAGTTAAGCCAAAGTTGTTTAACTATGTAGCATGAGCATAAATTGAAGAAAATTATTTCCTTGGATGTATTAAATATGGTAGATTTGACAACCAAACCCATTTCTATGGAAAGTTCCAATTTGAATGTAATTAAGAAACAGAGAGAATGTGAAACAGGTGGCTTCTGTCTGGATATCTGCTGTGATTTAAGATGTTTTACTAGATCTATTACAAATAAATAAGTATCCTGAGTTGTGGGTCTGCACATCAATAACCAGACATCAATAACATGTCTTCAAAGTAGCAGACAAGGAAGAAGTCACCACTCTGATGCCTGAGTTTCAGGTTCTTGGTCTCGGTCATTCGAAGAAGGAATCCACAGACCACAGGAGTAGTGGTAAGTCAGGATTTATTTACAGGAAACAAGAATCACAACTACAAGAAAAACTAAACCTCCAGGCAGAGAGTACCCAGGAGGGGAACAAGCTCTCCTGCTCCGGCTCCAAGGTCCAGCTGAGATCTCTGTCTAAGCTCTCTGATCAGGAGTTTATATAGTCCCAGGAGTTGTTTTGCCAACTCAGGAGGTAGGTCTTCATCACTTACAGCCAGCTGTCCAATGAAGACTCAGGCCCTGGAAACTGACATGACATTGGCCAGTCAGAAGTACATGAGGAGACAGCAAGGCGCCATCCATGAAATGGACTAGCCAGAAGAGCAAGAGGAGATAGCAAGGCCCCAGTGTCTCCCCCACAGGAGTCCGGCCCTTCCAGCAAGCTGGTTCCTTCATCCACCACAGCATCAGCACCGCCAGGGCCATGGCAGCTCCTGGTAGGGCCGCCTTGTCCTGCATCAACTCTAAGGTCAGGATGCTGGAGTTGGTACCTATCAGGTTGATGTTCTCATGAAGAATCTATTGAAACTGAATAATATCTCTTTGTTTTAGCTTCAAAGTAACTTGTGTTGCAACTTACTTATGTTGTTTAACAATGTAAATGGGTACATGTATAGAATGGGACTGGAGAACTTAACAGTTATTATAGACATAACATATGCGTTATAGGTAACTTTTTATTGAATATTGAAAGCAACGTTGGGAGTTAGCTTTTTCTATTGATATGCTCATCTTGTAAGTGAGGAAACTGGTTAACAACCAGAGAGAGAAAGAATTCTCCCAGGGAACTGATGGAACCAGATGTTGAATCACATTGGTTTGATGACAGAGTACCAGTTCTTAAGGACTCAATTACGTTTTCTAGTTCATCTTCAGGAACCAAACTTGAGAGATCCAGGATAACAATGTTTCATTCACAAAGGTAATTAATGCCAGACTGTGCCTAGTTTCCAAATTCTCTGTTATTTCCCTGCTTCTTGTTGCTATGTAGACACTTGTCTGTCTCTAAGTAAGAAAATCTAAGCTAAGTAATTTTGGAGGTTTCCTTACAGGCATTTTCATAATTACAGGGCATAATTTTATATGGATCACTGAAGGCCCAGGGATTACTCTGGATAATAACGTTGGCCAGATTGTCTGCTCCCCAGTGATCAATTTCCCTGAAAAAAAAAAATCTTTATAAAATGCCTTTATTGCAGAGACTCAGAAGTGGTGCCAGGACTCTCACTGCAATGCACCTTCATTGCCTTCAAAACAGACGACAATTGATTACTTTGACAAAAATTAAAATTTCATGGTCGTGTTTACAGCTCCGCTCTCAGCTACCTTTCATCCTTTCATCCTTTGTTTTTGTCTCCCTTCTGCTCCTTTCTTTCTATTAAAATCAGATCCCAGTAAAACAAAAAGTAGCCTGGAGTGATTCGGTCTGTAAGTATGTTCACAGCCAGTCTGTCATTTGATCTTCATGACAATCACATGAAAGAAAACGTTTTATCTCTCTGTGCTGAATGAAAAACAAATAAAAAACCCCTCTAGAGTTTTGAATGCCAAGGTGATTGTTCATACATTTTGGTTTATCAGGGATAATTTTTCTTTTTGCCTAATGCTCTGAAGTCATTTTTTATTACTATCTCTTCTGCTTTTGAAAAGTATACTCGTTTGGATGATGGTTTCCCTTCTTTCGCCGTATTGTTGAGCCGATTTGCAATCTTATCCTTTCCAGAGATATCACATTGTATGCTTGTTGCTATGTAAAAGAATTTGTGGAATCAAGAGGCAGTGACTGACCTCCTGAGCTATTCTTGAGGTCCACTCTGGTCTCCAAACTGGCTCAATTATTAGCAACTGGTCTGCAGCATCTGGGCTATCACTCCTAACAGGATGTGTGCTATTGCAAGGAACAGAAATTTAAATCCAAAGTTTCAACCGAGTGAGGAATTTAGTATTGCTCTCACAATGAAGAGAAACAAAGGTAAAAGTGCAGATAAAGCACATATAAAGTAAGAACCTCAGACTGTATTTTTCCCTGTCTCTTTCTTCCTTTCACCCCATCTCCCTAGCTTCTTGCCTCCGCTCTATTCTGTATGTACATTAATCGTGCCGACAAATGTCGTCGGCAGCTATGTTATGTATATATAACAGTGAAAATGTTGTAACCGCCAGTATTAGCCAAAGTTCTTGGCTGGTGATATCCAGAGTGAGAGAAGTTCGGTCCCCACAAGTAAAAAATAAGAATGATGAAAGATGGATTTGATAAACACAACAGGTATTTTCTATAATGCTTCTTTATTGAATTAAAAAAATGAATTATAGACTCAGGCATAGTGGCTCAGTGCTTGTAATTCCAACACGTGGGACACTGAGGCAGGTGGATTGCCTGAGCTCACAGCTTAGAAACCAGCCTCAGTCGGAGGGAAACCTCATCTCTAAAAGTAGCTGGGCGTCGTGGTGGGCGCCTGTAGTCCCAGTTACTTGGGAAGTTGAGGCAAGAGAATGGCTTAAACCCAGGATTTTGAGGTTGCTGTGAGCTATGATGCCATAGCACTCTACTAAGGGTGACAAAGTCAGACTCTGTCTCAAAAAAATAAATAAAAAATAAATAAATGAATAATGAATTATATGTAATAGAGGTTGTGGTCTTAGACATTCATAATTCTCTTGCAAATTACATGATGAAGTTTTTACCATGGAAGAATCTATTAATATTTTGGAAGGGAAATGAAATATTAGTGATTCCTCAGATCCATTGGTGCACTGCTGCAGGCCAGCTTGCCCTGTAGACATATGCACACTTCTCTGAATGCAATTGAACATAACACTCTCCGTGGGCAATTGTTCAGTCTTTGTTGCTAGTGGCTTTTAGGATACAGTTAATAAATATCGTGCCTTCTATCCTTGGTCATGTGATTCACATCCAGGTCTGGCCAGATCTGCCTAATTTGGATAAAAGCAACTGAGGGGAAATGAATAATTACATACTCTTCAGGAACTGAGTCTTTATTTTAGCTGTTTTTACTCTCTTGGTATCATCCTATGTCCCAGCAGGTGAATAGTAAATACTTGTTAAACTAAAAAAGTAACTTAGAGTCTAGGAGTTTAGTTTGATGCCAAAGAGATTTTTAAAATGCTACATTATCCTAGGGCCAGTGTTACACTCTATAGAACCACTTAAGAGTAGCAGGAATTTTGTTGCTTTCTTGTCTACTAGGGAAATGAAAAAGCAATTTTTATCAACTTAGTTTTGATTCATACTATATAACTAATTCATACACTGCTGTGATTTTAATATGTTTCTCAAAGATCGGGTGTTGGAAACTTGACCCCCATTGTAGTGTTACTGGGAGGTGAGGCCTAAACGGAGGTGTTTGGGTCATGGAGCCACCCTTTCTCAAATTAGTTAATACCAAATCACAGAAGTGAGTCTGTTATCATGGGGATGGTTTCCTTATTAAAGGATAAGTTTGGCCACCTCTTCCTCTTTCTCATACATTCCTATGATGCTTTCTACTTGTATGATGACAAGTAGGCCTTCATCAGATGCCTTCCTATCAGACTTTCTAGCATCCGTAATTATGAGCCAATAAACTTCTACCAAGTCTGTACTATTTGGTTACAGCAATACAAGGTGGACTGAGATAGACAATTGGTAGCAGAAAGTATGGTGTTGCTATAACAAATAACTCAAAACATCTAAGCAGCTAGCAGTTAGGTAACAGCCAGAGGCTAAATGAATTTGGAGAAGTAAGCTAGAAAAAACCTGTATTGCCTTAAGCAGAACATTTAGGGGAATTCTGATGAAGGCTAAAGAGTTGTAGGGAAAGTCTAAATCTTTTAAGAAATTACTGAAGTGATCATGACCAGAATTTGGTAGAAATATGGACTCTAAAGGGCATTCTGATGAAATCTCAGATGGAAATGAACAGGTAGGTATTGGAAACTGGGTAAAGGCTGCCCTTATAATAAAGCGGTAAAAAACTTGACTGAATTAAATCTGTGCCTCAGGGCTTTTGGGACAGCTTAATTTATGGATAATGCACAAGGATTTCTGGCAGAAGAAATCTCCAAACAGCAAAATATTGAAGAAGCTGTAGGGTTGCTTTCAACTGTATACAGTGAGATGTAAGAAGACGGAAATGATTTCAAGACAGAATTTGTCATTAAAGGGGAAGCAGAGTGGAAAGATTTGGAACATTGCCAGTCTAGCCATGCAGAGAGTAAAAAAGCCATTTTAAAAGCGCAAACCTCTCTCTCTTTCTCTCTCTCTCTTCTTCTCGCCTCCCCTCCTCTTCTCTTCTCTCTCTCTCCCCCTTCTCTCTCTCCTCTCCTCTCTTCCCCTGTGTCTCTGTTTCTCTCCCCTCCTCCTTAATGCTGCTCTGCAGCTTCCCCCACCAATAAAGACCTTTTGTACAAATAAATAAATAAATAAATAAAGGCGCAAACCTAGGGCGGTGACTATGGCTCAAAGGAGTAGGGCACCAGTCCCATATGCCAGAAGTGGCAGGTTCAAACCCAGCCTCATCCAAAAACTGCAAAAAAATAAATAAACAAATGAAAAATAAAAGCGCAAACCAAGTGTATTTGCTGAAGAGATTAGTATGTGCAAAGAGAGTAACAGATAGTATTAATTAAGAGAATGCAAGAATGCTTCAAAGGCATTTCAAAGATCTTCAAGGCAAGCAAGGACCTCGAGGGAAAGATTCCGGAGAGGTGCCCGTGAGACCCCAGCTCGCACTGTCCCGGGCTGCCTCCCATCTTCCTGGGTGTGGTGTGGCGCAGAGCCCCTCAGCGCCTCGCCACTGCGCAGATGACCCCAGCTGTAGCTCTGGCTGCCATCCAAGCTGCAAGTTTTTGTGGCATCCACTCAGTGCTAATTCAATAGGCACACCCAGTGTGCAGACCCCAGGGCCTTGGCAATCTCCACCTAGATTTTAAAAGATGTATTAGATAACCTGCAGGCCCAGGCAGAGTTTTTTGTGGGGGTGGAGCTGCCACAGGGAATCCCCACTAGGGCAATGTGTAGCAGAGCTGTGAGAGCCAGGCTGCTGCGGAGCCCCCAGAATTGTAGAGCTCCAGCGTGTAACCACAGTCTGCGGTGGGCATGAGGCTCCAAACTGAGACCTGCTGTGGGGGCAAAACCCAGCAAAGCTGCAGGGGAGGGCTGCCCTAGAACTTGGTGGCCAACTCCTCAACTCTCAAAATTCAGTGTTTTTTTTTGTTTGTTTGTTTGTCTTGTTTTCTTTTTCCCTACTGGGTTTTGACTAACTTGGAGCCTGTTCCACCTTTCTTTTTGCCTGTTTCTCCTTTTGGAATGTGAATGTCTCTATTCTATGCTTGTCCCACCATTGTATTTATTTCATTGCATCAGTCGTGTGATCATATACTCTTCATTTATTTTAGTTGTATAAATTAAAAATTCTCTTGTTGGACAGACTTCAATCTTCCCCATAGAGATGCCAAGTTCTATTAAACACCAAGAGGTTTAGGGGGGGGTCAAGTGTCCCTGACTCCCACTCACATTTTGATACTTATCATGATAATTGTATCTGACGCCACTCTAAGGGTTGAATATTGCTGCTGGCCTCTTGTTTATTGACGCTATCATCCGTTTAGTTAATCAGAAAGCCCAATTAAATAATGTGTTTTTATTAACTAAAACTAATTCTAACTTTAGTCCCAACAAAGGCACAACCCGGCTTCTCTGTGTGCCTTTTAAAATGACAACATTCCTTGTTTTTAGTAAACAAAGTATGAGGTAGTCCTCCCGTGGAAAATAGTCATCCACATGTACCAAATCTATTCTAGTGTATGTATACATATGTGTGTGTTTGTAGATATTTTTGGTTAGCTTCTTCTGTTTTTCATGGTAACTCTAATACCTCTACTTTATTCAGCATGGTTCATCATTTTATTTTATTTATTTTGTTTTGTTTTGTTCTTCTACCTGGAGGCCAGGGACAGGTTCAGGTTCAGGCTAGGTGCTTTCTGTGCCCCATTCCCAGAGGGCCCCACGTATAACCTGCGTCCTTTCCCCTGCTGCCTGATGCCGACCCCGCCTTAGATCACCCCCCGGAGAGTGAGGGAGGGGCACTCCCTGGAACACTCAGGTGGGAATCAGTCACCCTGGCCCTTTCCATTCTCCATGCTTCTGAGAGTCATCACAAATATGTTTAGTACTGTACTATTTTCTCCTTCTGTTCCTGTTATCTCACAGTCTTATTTTTTTCCTATTTTCTATGTCTGTCTTTACGTGCTTGCTTCTACGTGAATTTTCATATCTCTCTTTTAATTTTTTCTTCTATGGTATCTGACCTAATAATGAATTTCTCCAGTATATTCTGGTATATTTTAGATATTTAATTTTTATCTTAGAAATTTATGTTAATCTATCTTCATTATTTTTGAGAGTCTTTTTTGTGATTATTTTATTCCATTTTTATTTATTATAATTATCGTATACTCCTTACATACTTTATATTCTGTATAAGATACTTTCAAGTTGTAATATCTGTAAGGCTTTCATTCTGTTTCTTCATTTTTCTACTGAAATCTACAATTTTATTGTAACTACTTATTTGGTTAATTTAAATTTACAGAAACTCAGCAGTCCAATTTGGGGCTGCTTTCTTTCACAGAGGATTTAAATTTGCTCTACCAGTATTTGGGTTTGCAAGATATGTGAGACCAAATCAGACCTCTTCAAGGATCTTGATTTCCTATTCGAATATCAATGTAAGTTCTCTCAATGTGTGCCTGGGATGAGATTCAATATTCTGATAGAAACAATGTTATGTGCATTTACCTTTAGGTCAAGACTGCACTTCTAGCTTGGCTGTTGCTTAGATTCCTTACTCTATTTTCTGCTTACTTTGATGGGAGGGAAACAGAGGCTTTCAGAGATTACTGTGAAATAGCGATGCCTCAAAATTATTATTTATCCTGACTTTGTTTTGTTTGGTTTGGTTTTAGTTCTGTTTTTCCTAAGAAGGCCCCGGGAGTGGAATATCTAGTCTCCAGTTCTTCACAGAGTGGAATTCATTATTTATTTATTTATTTATTTATCTTTACAGTTTTGGGCCGGGGCTGGGTTTGAACCCGCCACCTCTGGTATATGGGGCTGGCGCCCTACTCCTTTGAGCCACAGATGCTGTCCCTGGAATTCATTATTTTTTAAAATTATTTTTTATTTGTTTTGTTCTATAGGTTAAAAAAAAAGAAAACCATGTCGATTAGTTCACTCTGTCCTCAGTTTTAGCGAAGCAGTACATTTTTTTATACGTTTGTTCTCCTTTTTCCCTTTCTATGTGTCAGTTGTCTCCATAGATCTTAACGTCATTATACATTGAATTATCCTTTCCAATTTCTAGACATCTTTTTCTATACTTAAAGTGTGGATTTTTCTTCTCATATGCATAGAAGTTTCTCGGTCATTTTTTACTGATTGCTATTGTTTATGAAATCAATTGAAAAGAATATAGAGGTAGTCAGACATATATTCAGAAATTTTTCTAGAAATAGGGCACAGATTCTCTCTGGGACAACTAAATCCTCTGTGGGCTTTCCACTGCCCTGCAGTCCTCCAGCCTCCTCGACCCTTCCACACTCATACTGATCGACCCAGTGGGTAGGAATCAGTGAAGGTGCAGACAGACCTCTTCTCCAGGGACACGTTGAAGGTTTTCCTGCAAACCTTTTATTTCTCTTACTCTGGAGAGGTTTTGTTCAGGCAGGACATGAGATACCTTGTCTCTTTGTCTATTTTTTGAAATCTATTGCTTATGCCCTGGGTCTTTAGAGGTTGGACTTTGAAATACAGGAGCCAACTCTGGATCTTATTGATTTCTATGTTTGCTTTTTCTATCTTTCTTAATTTTTTTCTAGTAGTAAAGATAAAATATACAGGGTATTTCCCGAATAGGGATAACTGTTATGGTGAGACATGACATGTGTCTTTGGAAAAGACAAGGCAAAATCCATCAAACTATGATTATAATGAATATGAAATAATATAACAAATATAATGGGGTATAATACAATATAATATCAATAAACACCAAAAGCGATTAAAATAAAAACAACCTCTAATTAAACCGGTGGAGAACAGAGTTACTAAAATATAGTCACAGCTATAGAAAAAAATAGAAGCAAACCCCATGGCAAATGATGCCATAGTAGTGAATCATTCAATAGAAAAACAAGGAGGGATCTTACTATTATTGCTGATATTTAATGTCATTTAGAAGTTCCAGATTGTATAATTAAAAAAAATATAAATCTTAAAAAATAGAGACAAGTATATCTCTATATTTGCATATCTAAAACATCTGAAGTGATCATTTTATTTTATGAGAGAGACTTTGGAGAGAAATAATAAAATTTTCAAAAATTTAATAAATATAAAAAAATTATGTTTAAGAGAATACAATTTTCTCATAAGCCACTTTAACATTTTTATAGATAACTTGAATTTTATTTGATAGTAAAAAATAACTAAATGACTCCTTTTCCATCTCTCCATATGCAAATTAATGAGTTCTCTTTTTGAAACTCTACTTTCAGGTGTAGGGATCACGGGCGAAACCTATCGCTTGCTCTTTGGTTAGTTCATTGACAGATCAACTCACAGTCATTGTAGATTTATAAGAGAAAGATTTATTTCTAAATAACATGCATGTGGGGAGAACCACAAGAATGATTACCCAAAATCTCAGTGATGGTCAGAGACTTTTAAAGATGCCTTTTTTTTATTTTTTGAGACAGAGCCTCAAGCTGTCACCCTGGATAGAGTGCTAAGTCATCACAGCTCACAGAAACCGCCAATTCCTGGGCTCAAGCGAGTCTCCGGCCTCTGCCTCCCAAGTAGCTGGGACTACAGGCGCCCACCACAATGCCCGGCCATTGTTTTAGTTTGCAGCCACCATTGTTGTTTGGCCGGCCTGGGACTGGATTCGAACACGCCAGCTCAGGTGTACGTGGCTGGCGTCTTAGCCCATTGAGCCACAGGCGCGGAGCCTAAAGATGCCTTTTAGAAAGGAGGGGGAGAGCGCAGAAAGAAAGTGTCCTTGCAGCAAGTGGTTGCTAGGGTGGGGGTTGAGGGGCAGGGATGTGCGTAGACAGGTAGAAACAAACTGATTTGTAGATGAACCTGAGAGACAGATCTGAGCTTTAAATGACCTTAGGGTCAGGTCTACTAGTATGCAAAAAGGAAGTCAGCAGCCCCTTCTGATTCTAAATCAGATTACTCAGGTTTATTTAGATAGAGGAAAGGCCTCCTTCAATGCTTCCTGATCATGAATGTTCTTTAATTCAAAATATTCTTGGCTCGGCGCTTGTGGCTCAAGCAGCTAAGGCGCCAGCCGTAAACCTGAGCTGGTGGGCTCGAATTCAGCCCGGGCCCGCCACACAACAATGACGGCTTCAAACAGCTACTTGGGAGGCAGAGGCAGGAGACTCTCTTGAGCCCAGGAGTTGGAGGTTACTGCGAGCTGTGATGCCACAGCACTCTACCCCAGGTGACAGCTTGAGGCTCTGTCTCAAAAAAAAAAAAAAAAAAAAAAATATATATATATATATATATTTCTTTACACCAGAGAGTGATATTTGGGGGCAAAGTTTCCTTCGCTCCTTCACAGGCAATTGTAGAGCTGTGATCCTAATTTATTTTTTCTGTGATACATAATTTTGCATGTGAGTTCTCTTATAGAGTCTCTGCCTTGTCTTCATTCTTTCCCTTCATACAGCCAGAACCATCTGAGTGTCCTCTCTTGGCCTTCTTTTCTTTCTCTTCGTTGTACACACAAAAGAATCACATTCCATTCCATTTAGTTTCATAGCATTTCCTCTTTCATATAAATAATACTCATTTCTCCACCAAAATATCTCTAACAACTCTAGACCTGCCAATATATTTCTAAAGAATTAAGGCTAAGAAGAAAAATTACTAAAATGTATTGAACACTGCAGAAAAAATGAAGGAAAGAGTTGTACAATATGACTACTTACAACTTTGTCCTCTTTTAAAAACAAAAAAAAAACAAGGCAAGTATCTTACTTTTGTCATTGTTATTTTACATCATTTGTAAGTTACTAAATAATACAAAGACAATAGAAATAAAAAAAATGAGGAAAATAGCCTGCAGAATATCTTTCATTCCGGAGGATTTTCTGGTGTTATGAGCATCTCAACCACAACAGGTACCACCCTACCTACCACCAGCTTCTTGAAAACATTTATCTCTGCTCACTGCCCTGTTTTAGGTAACATCATCTCAGTCATTTAGATTTGACATCATCTTTGAATTGTTTTCTCTTTTCATATCCTTTTCTATCTCTATATTACAAAAATGGGTGTCCTCACCATGCTACTGACATATTTTCTATTTTAGATTTCTTTACTCTCCTATAAACTAAAAAAATGCTTATACTTTTAAAATTACATTCTAAAGTCCAAGTCATTCTGAACACTGAAGCTATATTTATCTTTTTTATTGTTTTAATCATAAACACATAAATCATGTATACATTAATGCATTTATGGTATATACCTCATCTCGTTTACTTAGGTATTGTGTTAAGACATTTATACTCTATACTAATAGATCCGACATGTACCCTTGCATTGTGTACCATAGGTGTGATCCCACCATTCACCCTCCCTCCATCTCTGCTTTCCTCCCTTCTCCCCTCCCTCCTTCATCTTGGGCCATGGTTGTGATCTATTCTTCATATGAAAGTGTGAGTGACTGTAAATTGGTTACATAATAGTACTGAGTACATGGAATATTTTTTCTTCCATTCTTGAGATACTTTTAAAAGTCAGTTTAATAGCACCAGCCATAAAAAAAAATAAAAACGAAACTCAAATGAATTTCTATCACCTCCTAAAATCTTGTCCTGCCAATTTAGGGCAGGGTAGAGGTCAATCCATGCTTCTACCTTGCTCTACCTTTCCTCACATTCTGACTTCTAAAGAAATCGAGCATCCTATCATTTTCCTACTAAGTTCTCTTCATTTTCTTCTTTCTGTCTTTCTTTGGAAGTTCATTATGTTTTCTCCACCTCTAGCACCTTTCTTCTTCATCTTAACATGTTAAAACTCTTGCACTCTTTAAGGTATAGCTTAAATGACATCTCCTTGTTGAAACACTGCAGCTGGAAATAACCCAAACTCCACAGAATTGTATCTTCATGACCCCTATGGCATTCATTTCATCTAGTTTACATCACAGTGATTTTCACCAGACTTTCTCTACCCTATCTGAACGTAAAGTTTGGAACTACAACTATGATTTGAACTTTTTTTGACTTGTGTTATTAAGTAGAGTGCTTTTCATGAAGTAGATGATGAATACTTATTTTAAAAGAAATCTAGCAATTAACATTAAATTCACCAATTGCCTAAATTTCTACAAATTAGACTTGGTAGAAGTAGCCGTTAAGTGCTTACAGTTAAAGGAATCACTATTTTTTTGGCTTATGTTTGGGTTTTTAGTTGAGGATTTTGTTGCTACTTTTGGATAAAACTCCCTTAGGTACTAAAATGCACCTCTGGAAGCTTTTGAAGAGAGAAATTTTCTCAAATTTGCTTCTTAAGGGTGAATATAGCACTTAAGGCTCAAAGGGAATGAAGTCCTAGGGAAATGTCCAGGGAATTGTGTCATACACTTCATTCCTCACTTTTCCCCATATCTCAGTCAATACATCAATGGGAGTCCCTCTTTTGGGATTAAGGGGAAATTAAAACTTGAGGCAGAAGGCACCATCTCACTTCCTCCAGAAGAAAAGATAGCATCTCCTATTGTAAGGAGATAGAAATATAGTTGAATCTTTCATTCAAGAGAAAGTAAATCTGTCTCTAATATGTATGAAAAAGAAAGATTTTTTAAAACTAATCTTTCTTTCTTTCTTTCTTCTTTTTTTCTTTCTTTCTTTCCTTTCTCTCTCTCTCTCTTTCTCTCTCTCTTTCTTTCGAGTACCACCCTGGCCAGACACAAAATGGATCTCATTTAACACTCATAATAAGAATACTATGAAGTTGGAATTATTTTCATCATTTTAGAAATGCTATGTTGGTACCTAGAAATCATTGGTTAGTAGCTACTATTACCCAGATGTTTATACCCATGGTAAATGTGTCAAATTTCTTCAGAGCAACAGAACCAATGTGTCATTCAGATGAGATAAAGACAGAGATAAGAGATGTAGTAGCCTAGACTCATTAACATATACAGTCCAAACTTGGAAGGTTTTGATAATAAACAGAGGCTTCATTAATCATCATGCCAAGACTTCAGATGTGACTTCTACCCTTTCTCCTCTGTTCTATCTAACTCTGGCAATTATCATTTCATGCTTTACCTTTATAGTATGAAATTTTTTGTTTTCAATATGATTGAAAGCGTGCAAAATGTATCTTTCTTTGCCTGTCTTATTTCATTTACCATAATAATTTTCCAACCTGTCCATGTTGCTTCAAATGATGGAATTTTAATTTTTTATGACAGAATGATAGATACTCCATTGCCAGTATCACCCTTCTATCAGAATCAGACAAGTGCACAACACAAGTGGAAAGTTATACTTTCTTCTATATCCCTCGTTCACTTAGATGCAAAAATCCTCAACACAATCCTAGGAAAGCAAATTCACTAACATCTGGGTAATACTATTCACAATAATCAAGTGGGATTCATCCAGAGAAGCAAGAATGGTTTGACATACATAAATCAATAAACATAATACACAACAGCATCAAGGTCAGAACCAAACCATATAATTTTCAATTGATAGTGAAAAGTATTTCACAAAATTTAACATTTCTTCATAATAAAACTCTCACCAAACTGGTTATAGAAAGATTATACTTACGACCAATAAAGGCTGTATATAGCAAATCTACAGTAACCTCACACTGAATGGAGGAGACTTAAACTCTTTAAGTTCTGTAAGAAGACAAAGATGCTCACCGTCACCACTTATATTCAATATAGTACTGGAAGTTTTAGCTACAGCAATTAGCCAAGCCAAAGGAAATAAAGATCACAGGAAAGAAGTTAAATTATCCTTGTTTACAGATAAAAAGCTCTTCTATTTAGAAAAAAACTAAAAGCATCACAAAAAAAATTGTTTCTGACTGTGCAGCAGCTTTTTTATTAATAGTTTGATGCAGTCCAACTTGTTTATTTTTTCTTATGTTACTTGTGTTGTAGTGTCATATTCATGTAACTATTACCAAGATCAATATCATGGAGGTTTTCTCTAATTTTTTTTTTTTTTACATATACAGGTGTATATTAGGTTTCCAATTTTTGCCTTCACAGAATTAAAAAGGCTTAAAATTTAGTAACAATAACAGTTTTTAAGATAATGACTAGAAACAAAAACCTCTTCAAGAAAGAACGAAGATAAGTACATTCAGAAAAGAAATCAGACGATAACTGCATCGAAATATTAAGCAATATTACTAATAATAATGCAAAGATAGTAACATGCACATTGTCAATTAAGAGTATGTCTTTTAGATACGGGCGGCACCTGTGGCTCAGTCGGTTGGGCACCAGCCCCATATACTGAGGGTGGCGGGTTCAAACCCAGCCCTGGTTAAACTGCAACCAAAAAACAGCTGGGCATTGTGGCGGGAACCTGTAGTCCCAGCTACTTTGGAGGCTGAGGGAAGAGAATCGCCTAAGCCCAGGAGTTGGAGGTTGCTGTGAGCTGTGTGACACCATGGCACTCTACTGAGGGTGATAAAGTGAGACTCTGTCTCTACAAAAAAAAAAAAAAAAGAGTATGTCTATTATAGAATGTTTTGACTTTGAGGCTCGGTATGGAGTCATCAGTTAACTTCTTATTTTTTTCCCAAAGTCTCAAAAAATAGACAACTAATATTTATAAATAAAAGTAAAAGATAATTTAAAGAAACAGATCATGCCAAATCTTATAGATGATAGAAAGAAAAGAAATATTTCAAAGTCATTCTACTTAATCTAGATATCCCTGATATTGAAATCAGAGAAAATATATTGTGATAAATGGAAATTACAAACATATTCCACTTATAAATGAGGATGCAATATCCTAAACATCATATTAACAAGTTGAATTAAAAATTAATGTTTAAGTAATGTACTTTGGTCAAAATTGAATCCAGTTTGTATGAGAATTTTCTTTTCTGTTTTGTGTTTTCTTTCCCTCACCCCCTCCTCCTTCTCTCTCAGTCTGCTCTCTCCTTTGCCCATTCCCCAACTGTGTAATTAATTGTCATTAATTGTTCTCATATCAAAGTTGAATAGATAGGATTCATGCTTCTCCATTCCTGTGGTGTTTCATTAAAAATAATGTATTCCACCTCTATCCAAGTTAGTACAAATGCTGCAAAATCTCCATTTTTTGATGGCTGAATAATATTCCATGGTATACATATGCCATAGGTTACCAATCCATTGCTGTGTTGATGGACATTTAGGCTGTTTCCACGTTTAAGCAATTGTAAATTGGGCTGTGATAAACAGCCTAGTACAAGTGTCTTTATAAAGAAGTTTTTTTTTTGTTTTGTTTTCTGGATAGATGTTCTCTAATACTTTTTAAAAGAGTTTTATAGTTTCAGATCTTGTGGTCTTTAATCCAATCTGTGCTGATATTTATGTTTTATGTATGATAAGAGCTCGATTTCATGTTTTTGCTTGTGGAGGTTCAGTTTCCCTAGAAATTTTTGTTAAGGTGGCCAAATTTTCCCCAGTGTGTACACTTGGCAGTTTTGTCAAGGATCAATTGACCACTCATGTGTGGATTTATTTCTGGCCTCTCCATTCTGTTCCACATATCTATATGTCTATATTTTTACCAATCTCTTACTTTTGATTACTGTAGCTTTATAATTTTGAAGTCAATATATGTGATATCTCCACGTTTGTGCTTCCTTCTCTACTCTGGACTACTATGGCTATGTAGTCCATTTCAAACCCATATATATTTTATAATGATTTTTCTAATTTCAATTAAAACTAAGTGTGTAAATCTTTCAACTTCTTAGTTTATTTTATTATTTTTGATGCCATGGTAGATTTGTTTGTGTTCCTAATGTCACTTTTACATAGTTCATAGTTAGTATGTGGAAACACAACTGATTTTTTGTATGTTTATTTTGTATCCAGCTACTTTACTAAATCCATTTACTATAGTCTAATAGTTGTGCGTATGTGGTTGTCAGAGTTTTCTATATACAAGAACAAGTTATCTAAAATAGGGACTATTTTACTTCTTCCATTATGATTTAGATGTCTTTGTTATTGTTGTTGTTGTTGATACAGAGTCCCGCTCTATGCCCTGAGCAAAATGCAATGGTATCATAGCTCACGCCACCTCAGCCTCCGGAAGCCGCTGGGATTACAAGCACTCGCCACAGCACCTGACATGGTTTTTCCATTATTTTAGGAGTCAGGGTCTTTCTTACCTCTTTTTCTATTGGTTAGGACTCTGAGTGCTATGATGAACAGAACAGGCAAGAATAGATAATCTTGAATTGTTCTCAACCTTAGAGGAAAATCTTTCAGTTTTTCATTATTGAGAATGTTATCTGTGAGTGTTTCACATAGAGCTGTTATATCTTGATGTTATTTCTCTTTATTTCAAATTTTCTGAGAGGTTTTAACAAGAAGAGATGATGCTTTTTTTGGTCATTTCTCTGCATTAATTGAAATGCTCATGTGATTTTCGTCCTTTATTCTGTTCCCATGGTGTACCACATTAATTGACAGATGATGTTAAAGCATCCTTATATCCAGGAGGTAAATACTACTTGGTCATGTTGTGTGATCACTTCAGTGTGATATTTAATGCAATTAGCTATAAATTCATTGAGAATTCTTGAATCTCTATTCATCAGGGACATATGCCTGTACTTTTATTCTCTACAATTTTCCGTAGTGTCTGTCTGGCTTTGGTATCAGGGTAATACTTGTCTCATAAAAATAAGTTTGTAAGTGTTCAATATTACTTAATTATTTTGATGAGATTGAGAAGCATTTGCTTTAATTTTTCTTTAAATGTTGGGCAGAATTCATCAATGAATCCATATAGACATAAGATATCACTTTCTGGCAAGTTATTGATTACTGGTTCAATCTCCTCACTGATTATAGGCTTGTTCACACTTTCTACACTTCTCAGTTCAGCTTTGGAAAATTGTATGTTTCTAGGAATTTATTCAAGTATTCTAGGTTATCAAAATTATTGTCTTAGATCATTTGTCAAGTTCCTTTTTATTTTTATGGCATCAATTGTAAGAGCTCCTCTTTCATATTAATTTCATTTGAATCTTCTCTCTTTTTTCCTTAGTCTTGCTAAGGTTTTATTTTCTTTATCTTTTCAATGACCAAGTCCTAGTTTCATTGATTTTATCATACCATTTTCTTATTTTCCATTTTGTTTATTTCTGCCCTAGTAAGTATTTTTTTATTCTTATTGCTAACTTTGTGCTTAGTTTATCGCTTAAACTAAGTTTAGTTTGTTCTTTTCCACATTTTGGTGATATAAAATTAGGTTGTTTAATTTTTTCTCTTATTTAACATATAGCATTATAAACTTCCCACTTATTTATTTTTCATACATAAGTTTTGGTGTGTTGTTTTTTCATTTACTTTTGTCTCAAAATGCTTTCCAATTTCTATTTGATTTATATTTTGACCAACTGGCTGCTTAAGAATATATTGCTTTACATACACATGTTTGTAAAATCCCTAAATTTTCTACTTCTGTGGATTTCTATTCTTACTCTAGTGTGATCCAAAAGAACACTTGATATCATTTCCATTTTCCTGAATTTGTAGAGACATTTACAAATTACAGTCGAGAACAATGAAGGGCTCAAGTACTACTTGGACACTACCTAACAAATGCAAACAATGTAACCTAATTGTTTTTGCCCTCATATTAATCCGAAATTAAAAAATAAAATGACCTGGAATCTGTCCCAGAGAACGTTCTATGTACACTTGAAAAGAATATGTATTCAGTTGCTACTGAGTATAGTGTTCTATGTCTGTTGGATCATTTGATCTATAGTGTTGTTTAGGTCTGCTGTTTCCTTATTGATTGTCTGTCTGGATGATCTATGCATCTTTGAAAATGGAGTATTGAAGTCTCCTACCTTTATCGTATTGCTGTATGCTTCTTTCTCCATTCAGCTCTGTTCATGTCGGTTGTGTATATTTAGGTGCTCAGATATTGGGTATTTATGTACTTACAATTGTTACATATGACCACTAAATTGATCCCTTTGCCATTTTATAATGAGTTCCTTTGTATTTTATTACAAGTTTTACTTAATTTATATTTTAGTTAATTACAGCCATCTCTGTTCTCATTGTTACAATTTGGATGGAACATCATTTTTTCCTTCTTTCGCTTCTAGCCTGTACGTGTCATTAAATCTCCTAAAGCAAGTCTCTCGTAGACAATACAGGGGTGAATCCTATTTGGTTGATTTATTCCACCACTCCATGTCTTGTAACTTAGGAGTTTAATTTATTTACATTTAAATTACTTATTTATTTATTTATAGGGAAGGGCTTACTACTGCTAATTTGTTCTTTTTTGAGTACCGTCTAGTTCCTTTTTATCTCCTTCCCTCTTTTGTAATTTTCTTTGTATTTTATTATTCTTATTGACATGTTTTGATTGCTATAACTTTTTATGTTGTGGAGCTTTTTCTATATGTATTTTCTTTGTGTTACCATTGAGTTTACATCAAGCAACTTGTGAGTTTATTATGAGCTGATAAAAACTTAACTTTACCCTTAGCTGTACAGAAGCTTTTTAGCTGAATCAATGCCATTTATTTTTGGTGTTGTTGCAATTGCTTGCAGGTTTTCCTCATAAAATCCTTTCAAAGGCCAATATTTTCAAGCATTTTTCCCACACTCTCTTCTACTATTGTTTTATGTCTTATATTTTAATCTTTTATCCACTGAGAATCAATTTTTGTCAATGATGAGAGGTATGGATCCAGTTTCAGTTTTCTGTATGTTGCTAACCAGTTTTCCTAGCACTGTTTATTACAAGGGGATTCTTTCCCCTAGTACAGGCTTTTCTCAAGTTTATCCATGATCACATGGCTATATGTGGCTGGGTTCATCTCTAGATTCTCTATTCTATTCCACAGACCTACATCTCTATTTTTGTGCTAGTATCATGCTGTTCTAATCATTATAGACTTGTAGTACAACCTGAACTCTGACAACATGATGTCTCCAGATGTTTGTTGAAGTTCAATTTATAATTACCAAGTTGTGGAAACAACCCAAAGGCCCATCAACCCGTGAATGCATTAACAAACTGTGACATATGTATAACATGGAATTCTATTCAGCTATAAGAAAGGATGGAGACTTCACATCTTTAATGTTTACCTGGATGGAGTTGAAATAAATTCTTCTTAGTAAAATATCTCAAGAATGGAAAAAAATCCGATATACTCAATACTAACATGAAACCAATATATAACAATTACACATCCATATGAATGATAAAACATAAACGTAGTCTAGCAAGGGGGAGAAGAGGAGGGATAAGGGGGGTATGGGAGAGGGCAATTGGTGGAATCTCACCTAATGTGCACAAAGTGAGGGTGTACCGCACACCCCCAGGTGAAGGGCTCAACTACAACGTGAACTTTACCATGAAAGTGAGAACCAGGAAACCCCAAAATTCATGCCCTCATATTAATTTGAAATAAAAAGTAAATAAAATAAGGTATTTATATTGAAACAAATAAATCAGTCAACCCTGCATCCCCCTGGGGGGCCCTTAACTTTAGTCATATGCAGAAATTCTACATTTCTGGGGGTGGTGCCTGTGGCTCAGTGAGTAGGGCGCCAGCCCCATATACTGGGGGTGGTGGGTTCAAACCCAGCCCTGGCCAAACTGCAACAAAAAAATAGTCCCAGCTGTGGTCCCGGCTACTTGGGAGGCTGAGGCAAGAGAATCGCCTAAGCCCAGAAGCTGGAGGTTGCTGTGAGCTTTGTGACGCCACAGCACTCTATGCAGGGCAACGAAATGAGACTTTCTGTCTCTACAAAAAAAAAAAATTCTACATTTCTGTTTCTCTCCTAACATTTTATGTTATTGGTGATATAATTTATACATTTGGTATTATGCATATATTAATATATTTTATAGTTATGTTTATTTTTAACACTTTTTTTGTCCTTTATATGGGAATTAAAAGTGATTGCCCACCATGACAGCAATACACCATTCTGTATTTGTTCAGATATATACCTCTACCAGTCAGTTTTATACTTTATATTGCCATTTAGCATTCTTTTATCTCAACCTGAAAGACTATCTTTGCCTTTTCTTGTAAGTCAGGACCAGTGGTGATGAATATCCTCAGCTTCTATTATGAAATTCTTTTATCCTCATCATTTCTGAAGAACAGTTTTTCCAGGTAGAGTATTCTTTATAATAAATAAAATTTATTTATTTATTATGTATTTAATTTCCTTTCAGCACTTCGAAAATAAATAAATACACACTCTGGTATACAGCATTACTGCTGTGATAGTTCCTTTATATGTGAAAAGTCACTTTTCACTTACTGCTTTCAAAATTCTTCCTTTGTCCTTTTCTTTAATAATTTTTGAGTATGGCTTTTATTTTTTTTTGCAATTTTTGGCCATGGCTGGGTTTGAATGCACCACCTCCAGCATACGGGGCCGGTGCCCTAGTCACTGAGCCACAGGTGCTGCCCAGTATGGCTTTTTTTTTAAATTTACCTTACTTGAGGTTTATTAAGCTTCTAGGTATTTCCATTTCCTTTCCCAGATCTCTCTTCTCAGATTTCTCTCTCTTTTGAGATTTCCATAGTGCATACACATAAACTTTTTTTATGTGCCAGAACTTTAAATGTTTTCTGAGTAAAATGGTTTTGTATTTTTAAGCTCAAGGAAGTGGGTGTGTGGTGGATGATATGCTGCAGGGATAGAGAAGACTAACTCACAGACTGTTGTGAATAATGCCATAAAAAATGCTTTTCAAACATTATAATTTTGTGGAGTGTTTACAAATAGCATATTTTTCTTATGCAGAAATCACCACAGGGGGCTTGGCCCTGGCCACATACACCAGTGCTGGTGGGTTAGAACTGGCCAGGGCCTGCTAAACAACAATGACATCTACAACCAAAAAATAGCCGTGTGTTATGGCAGGCGCCTGTAGTCTCAGCTACTTGGGAGACGGAGGCAAGAGAATCGCTTATGCCCAAGAGTTTGAGGTTGAGAAATCACCACAGGGAAAAGAATATGTTAAGAAGAGCAGTACTGTACATACGGACAGGATCTGATCCTGACCAGCCAGTTAGTGTCTTGCCCTAAGTTTCTATGGCTAATTGTGACAACTTGTAAGTTGCACTTAGTTCTCATGTGATGGGTGGAAGGAAGGCTGCATCGTTTTGCTAAGGAATTTTTTCTTCTCCAAGATAATTCTTGATGTGCACTCCTCTCATGAGCTGTACTATAAATTAGATAACCCCACCTTTATAGAAAACTTTGGACTAGAGGAGAAATTCCTCAACTGGATAAAGATATATATACAAAATATAGCTGACATATTCAATGCTGACAAAAGTTTGTGTCAAGTATTTATACTGTCCTGACTAGACATGGCAACATGCTACAATTGCTTACAAATCCATATAATACATTATACATAATATATATACACATGTGTGTTTATATATATGTATATATGTATATGTTGAGGGAAAAGAAGAAGCTACATTATTTAAAGGATTTTACTTAAATGTTCTCTCCATCCAGCCTATATTCACCCTTCGTTATGAATACTCTGCTTCATTACTTCTTTGGGTTTTGAAGTCAGGAATTTAAAAAAATATGGAACAGCATATAGTGACATCAATAATAATGTAAAAGAAGACAGAAGACATGAGTTCTGATTTGCTCCTTTCCACTTGTTATTTCTGATTCATTAAGCATTTAACCTGCTGCCTATGGACTTGCTTACTATCACCTGAAAACTGTTGTATTATTTGCCTTAAACTAAAAAGGGAGAATAGGTTGTCTCTTGTATGATCTTTTAACTCTCGGATCTATGATCCTAGGCTAAGGGAAGGTTATTGTGTAAAATAGACTTACTTCTGAGATATGGAAGCAAAGTAAAGCACTGAAATAGTAAAATACGGATTTTCTTTGAGAGGAAAAAAATGTAACTGGTCTTTGTACATGTTTCCTCTCTACATTCTTGCAGCTGTCAACACATTTCATAGTTCTCTGATAATGATTAGAATGGAAAATAATATTTTAAATTTTTAACAAAGATCTGTATATAAATTAATATTTTCTGATTGATTTTTCCGAAGGTATGCATTGCTTCATTTAACTAATACACTGAAAACAGCAGCCAAATCTTTAATCTCTGCTTTCAATAGTGCCTAAAATAATTGTGAAATACAGATTTCAAAGCTAGAGTGAAATCTCCAGAGACCTTTCTCTCCCAGGTGACTGTTTGATTTAAGCTTGTAGCATCCTAAGAGATGTCAACATCTAATGACAGGTGGCCTCTTAAAATGCTGTGAGTTGAGGTTTTATTCTATCTTCTGAAAAATAGCCAATAGATACAGAATGGAGTAATACTTGTCACTATTTCAGAAAAAAGGCCAAATTGTAAATGACTTAGGAAGAGCATTACAAAGTCAAACATTTTAAGTTAGGGTTTCACAGCCTGGTTTTGGGGAACCAGCAAAGCAGTGATGTGAGTAGATCTGTATTTAAGTACTGGTTGTGTCACCAATTGTCTCTGACTTTGGACTTTAGTTTCCACCTGCTATTAAAAAAGTTGATTCAATAGGATGGCACTGCCACATTTCCTTTTAAATTTTAAAGTTAACATATACCAATTGTGTAAAAACTTAAAAATATAAATAAAGATATCTAAAATAACTTTTTAGATAATGAGTTATCTAAAATAACTCATAATAGTACAACTATATTTTCATGTTATTAGAAATGTAATTTTATAATTTTAATCATGTATATTAAAGTATAATTTATTTTTATCAAGTATTGATTACAATTTATCTTCCAATTTTTATAGTAAAATGTGATAGAAATTCTTTTATATTAATGCTTGTCCATGCCTTTTATTATTTAATAATAGAAAATTTTTATGTGTATATATGTATATGTTGAGGGAAAAGGAGAAGCTACATTGTTTAAAGGATTTTACTTAAATGTTCTCTCCATCCAGCCTATATTCACCCTTTGTTATGAATACTCTGCTTCGTTACTTCTTTGGGTTTTGAAGTCAGAGATTTAAAAAAATATGGAACAGCATATAGTGATATCAACAATAATGTAAAAGAAGACAGAAGACATGAGGATTTCACCTAATTAGAGTGAATATTTAGAAAGTTTAAATTCTGCGCTAAGTTTATCAACCTCAGGAAGATTCAGAAGATATGGAAGAATTGGACAAGATTAATTGGAATGTTGCCAAGAAAGCTCTAGCTGTGGCCTTTCTGAGAACAATCAAATAGAGTGCTCTGTGCAGAATTCATCATTAGCAAGACCTCATTTTATTAGTAAAGAAAATAAAAAAGTCTGGAAAAAACATGAATGGTGAAATTTTTAAGAAGTGTAGATATTACGTTGGGCTTTGAGGTTTTTTTCGCATTAAACTGGCGCTTTGTGGTGCCTGCAGGTGTTTTCAATGATTTGTTTTAAACAGCCTCTTCTATGTCTAGGGTCAGACAAACAGTTGCTGAAAAGTGATTTCGATTCTGTATTTTACAGAGAAAAAAAATCATTGTAACATCTCTACTCTGCAACGTTCTGGGTTGAAATCTTAAAGCATCGTATCTACCACAGTGTACCAAGCAGTCTGTATATAGCTGTCATTTTAGAAATTGTAAGCCTGCATTCTCCAAATTTCTCACTAGATGGAAGAAGAGGACTTTGGCTAGATTCTAGCATAGGCAATTTATGTGGTGAATTTCCAATACAGGTAGCATACACTTAGATTCCATTACAGGAACTGGCAAATTTTGTTAATGCTCAAAATTTTAGAACATCTTTCAATGTATGGAGGTACAGAAATTTGCAGAGGCTTCCCTCTGTGATTACATAGTTAAGCTATACACTGGCCATGGCTTTTGAAATTAGTTTGTCGGTCTGGGTAGCTTGCAGACTCACGTGTTTGAGGACCAGCATACATCAGTTCATCTGTGTTTGGCCCTGGATCCTTTGAGAACAGATCTTTGGCATTCCTCTGAACAGACTGGAGCCTGAGCAGTATCATAGCTGACTAGTCACAGCACTTCCTTCTCCAAGACACAGGCAGAAATGTGCCTTTATAAGGCACTTGTAATCCCTATTCATTTGACTACTGTTTATGTTAAAAGCTATTCATCAACTGCCCAAACCTAGACCCCATATCCCTTTCTGCCTTGATAGCTCTTCAATATCTTCAATCATATATTTAAAACTTTTTTTCACCTAATCTAGTTTTTCTGGTGTACAAAAAGATTCATAGGAATTTATTCAACTGCTGTGAACAAATGACTCTAAGGATTTGTAAATGTAAATATCCTTATATAGCAGGTAGTGTTGTAATTATACTTTTCATCAATTTTAGCATTAAAAACTTCACAGTAAGTACTATTTTGTAATAAATCTTGTTAATTTTCTTACTTTTCTTACTCAATATTTTATTTTAAACTCTATTTCCATTTTCTTATTTTATTTTATTATTTTTTAGTGGTCAAGAACACTTATCATAAGATCTACCCTCTGGACAATTTTTAAGTGTACATTATATTCTTGTTGACTATCCATACAATGTTATAAAGCAAATTCCTAACATTTATTCATTTCATTTAACTCAAACTTTATTCTCATATCCTTTAACAACCATGATTCCACTCATGAATTCTATGAATTTGACTTTTTGGAGACGTTATATGAATGGAATCATTCAGTATTTGTCTTTCTGTGAATGGTTTATTTCGCTTAATATAGTATTTAAGGAACTCAGGGAATTTCACCCCAGAATACTTGTATGACTCCTTTGTATTAAGAATATTCATCCCAGAATATGTGTATGACTCTTTGAATTAAAAGATCCTGAAGATCAACAGGACCTTGGAATGAGTTTTCTTTTCTGTATAACCAGATGGACTTATCAGGAAAGCAAAAATAAACACAAACAGTGGACTTCCCCTTTACTTCTCTGTTATCTCACTATATTGTGGAAAAGAAAATCAAAAATGCAAACAGAGCTTGCCCAGATAATTTAAAATATAATTCCTGTCTCTCAAGGTTAATTTAATTTGCAAAGAATAATTTACAAGTCAATCTGTTTCTCTCATTCATTCTTTCTCCCTGGAAACTATTTATTGCCCCTACACAGAATTACCTATATTCCTCATTTTCTGCTGCCCTCTAAGCGGAGGCTATAAAACTGTCAGGCTCTCACTAGAATATGGAGTAATCACTCTGCAATCTTCCCAATGCACTTACTAAGTAAACTTCTTCCTTTTATTAATCTGTCTTAATTGTGAGTTGATCTTTTAGTGAACATTCAGGGTGAAGGGTAAATGTTACCCTTATCCCCTCAGTCATCCATGTTTTCACATATTGCGGAATTTCTTTCTTTTTAAAGGCTGAATAATATTCCATTGTATGTGTATATCACATTTATTTATCTGTATATATATCAATGGACATTTAAGTTGATTTCCACAAAATCTTTATATTTCATCTTCTCTCCTCCCCACACACATTTAATGCTATTAGTATCACAATTTACAGCTAGTCTTATTTTGTATATTTTAACATATTTTTGTGTGGGAAGCTGCTGGGGATTCCCCCCGCTTTTGCCCCTGCAATGGCTGAGGTTTGACCTTCTCTGAGAAGAAACTGGCAAGAGCCAGAACAGGGAGTAAGAAGTCCAGATGGTCAGAACTAGAGATAAACAGCATAGCAGCTTCAAGGTAAACAGCGCAGCAGTTCCCAAGGAGTAAGAGAGTGCATGGTGTCAAAATAAAGTGTTGTCTCAGCCTGACTGAGTCCATTACCCTGTGTGTGTGTGTGTGTTTTCATCCCAGCGACCCCTCCTCAGAACCTCGCTAGTGAACGGCAGGTCTGTCATTTTTTTCTATACTTACTTTTAATAACTATAAACACATGTAGCTATTTTGTTTTTGGCTGTTATACTAGAATTAAAACTGATTTACTCCCCACTACAGTAACTTTGTATTCAATATTTACCTTTACCAATGAGTTATATGAGGTTGGACAATTAAGTTTGCAAACATATTCTACAAAGAGCTATGTTATCTCATTGCTGAGTATCACTACTTCAAAAGTGACCACACTGTTATTGTATATTGTGTCTTGGTGCAGAATTATTTTATTTTGATGCATTTTCGGCTCTTGGATCTAGAATTGAGAAGTTTTTAGTAATTATTTCTTTGAGTAAGGATTCTTTTGCTTTCTTCCCTTCCTCGGTGAGATTCTCATATGGTATTTATTGATCCGTTTAATTGTGGCTCATAATACTCATATACTTTCTCCACCTTTTTTTTATTCTGTCTTTCTTTTTTGCTCCTCAGATAAATTGCTTGCATGATCTGTTTGAGTTTGCTGGTATTTTTTTCCTGCTTTGTCTGGTCTCTTATTGAAACCTTCTAGTACATTTTTCAGTTCAGGCCCTGGATTCTTCAGCCCCATGATTTCTGTTTGGGATTTTATTATACATTCTCTCTTTGCTGAAACTTTTATTTTGTTTATGTATCATTCTTTTGGCCTCCAGAAGCATCTTTTGGGGAGTTATTTTCAATTGTCTGCCAGGTAAATCATATAACTCTGCTTCATTGGATGTGTTTCTGAAGATTTATCTTGTTCCTTTGTTTGGAACATCTCTGCCTAATTCTTCACTTCCCTTGACACTCTGTGTTGGTGCCTGTGACTTAGACAAACAGGAATCTCTTCTAGTTTTCACAAGTTGTGTACACAAGAAGACTCTATTTACCATTCTAGTCAGAGCTCCTGGAACCTCTACCAACTCTTTCCCTACCCAAGGAAAAGCACAGAGTTGTGATTTTGTCTGCTTACTCTTTGCTGAGTTTGTGGAGAGAATCTATGATGCCTTCCAATCCACATTGCTATCTTTATTCTCTCAAACATTCCAAACTTATCAAAGTTTCAGGAATAGTGAAACAAATGTAAAAGTAGGAGTACTCAAAGTAGTTGTCCTGGATTTTGAAGTCCTGGACACGGGATAGCTCTTTCTTTCCCTGGGGGAAGCTAAACACTGGGATATTTTATCTGCTCACACTGAGCTGAGCAAGGAGAGGAATGATCGGTATCTACCAACCTAAGCCACTGCCTTCATTCTCCTGTGGATAGGTAGACTGTGCCAACCTATCTGAGATTCAAGTGGAAGTCGAAGTACTAGACGTGTTAAAAGACTTCGGGTAAGTCTGGAGGGTGACGGGTCTGTTTCGGACCATATGGCGCTATACAAGGGACATTATCTCCTGCAGAAGTCTGTCATGAATATCCTGAATGGCTTTGGAGGAGTCTGACTCAACATTCTTCCTGGGTTCGATGATTTATCAATTATTTTCTGATTTCTCACCAAAAGAATATGTCCATGAATTATTGCTGAATTTGTGAATTTGTGGAGGGAAAAAGAGTTCAGGGTCTCTTCTTCTACCTTCATGTTGATGCTCACTCTTCATTTGTTTTATTATTGCATTTTATATTATTTTATAGTGTCTATTTTCTAGGTTTATTTATTTATGCATTTTCTGGTTATGAAAATTCGGGTTGCATGAAACTCTTTATTATCACAAGCAATGCCTCGGTGAATGTCTTTTTGTCTATATCTATCTTTATGTGTACTTTACAAAATTTTTCAAGATTTTATTCCCAGGAGAAAGTTCATTGAATAATTTTGTATGTGAATCCTGAATTTCCATACTTTGCAAAGTGGTCTTACCAATACATTTTACCCTGCTGCTAGCAAAACTTCGTTTCTTACCTTTATATATCCTCACCGATACTTCATGTGTTATGCTTCCTTTTAATATTGGCCATTCTTGTGAATATCAAATGGCATCTAAATAAGATGGAATTTTTATACAATTACATTTAATATACATGAATATTTGCTGGTTTAGATCTGTAGATATATTTTTATATTTTAACATGTGTCCATTGACTTCACCTATTCTGTCCTTCAGTTGAACTGAAATCTTTAATATTGATGTAGTGGTATGTTTGTACATTTTGTTTATGGTTTGTGCTTTTGTGTTTTGTACAAAGACATTTCCTTTGATGAAAAATAGACTCTTCCTTTTTTTTTCCTAGAAGATGTTTTCCCACATTTTCTTGGTTTTTATAATTTATTCACTTTAATTTATCTATAGAAGTCTTGATTTTAATCAATCTATAAGAGGTTTAATTTCTTAACTTTCTCCATATTTAGCAAAAAGATGCAGTTTAATTTTTCTCCTAACCATCAAATAATAAATATGTGATTTTCCACATAGTTTGTGGGTGTTGCTTTTATCATATGTCAATTTCCATATACACGTAGGTCTGTTTCTGAGTCATTTATCTGTTTATTTCTCTTACTTTTCTATTATCCACCTAATACTGTAGGCCTATCAAATATTTAATTGATTTAAAATACATTTGAACATCTAGTAGAATGTATTCTATATGCTTCCGTTCTTTCTTTCATTTTTAAAGTTGACTTAATTCTATGTAGACTTTTATACACTCATAATAAGCTTTACTGAGCTTGTTTTTTGAAGAAACTCTGGAATTCTTACAAATATTAGTGAACTGATAAATTACTTTGGGGCAGGATTAAAAAATTTGCTGTATTTATTTTTTCCATTCAGGATTATTTACAATACCTTGTATTGAAGGGGTCTTTCTCCATACTGTCAAATATTAGAAATTTATTATTATATTGTTATTAATAACATTTTATTTTCTTTGGATTTATGTTATCTCTGGATTTAGTTCTTTTTAATTTTTTATTTGCTTATTTTAAATTTTATCTTAATCAATTTGATAATGGGCATTTGTATGTCATTTTTATGTTGATATTTTCAAAGACCTAGCTTTTAGGTTTATTATTACTATTTATCAAACATTACTTAACTATTTGCATATCATTTCATTTATGTGGATTGTCCTATTTATTATTATTTTCTTTCTTATTTTGACATTTATTCAGTTGTTCTGAAAAAAGTATTTAGTTCTTTATATTTTTAATAATTTTTTTAATAAATATACACAAGGAACAATTTTATGAACACATAATATAAAATTTAGAACTTTAGTTCCCCTTTACCTCACAGATTTAGGTTTATAAAAGTTTCCTTTAATGAAGGAAAATCCCAACCTATTTTGCAATCTCTATAATATTCTGATTTTTAACCCTCACAATTACTAATTAATACAATTTGTAATTTCAAAATATATGTGGTTTATAACATTGATGTCTTTATTGTGATTTTCATTTTAAACAAATTATATTTGGTGAATATATTCTTTTCATTGTTACTTAAAACATAATGAGATTCATTTTTTAACTATGGCAGTCATTTTTTTTTTTATGTTCAAAATCTGTTTGAAAATCTTGTCCCTTCTCTTCGTAGGAAGTGGGAAATTTCATGTGTCTCTGTGGTCAAGTGTATTATTTGTGTGATGACATTGCTCTTCCAAACTGAGACAGAGCTAAGAAGAGTATAAGACACTCAAGGAAGACGAACGTCTTCATATATAGAATGGAGATAAGGGTCCTATTGGGAAGGAAAAACATCTTATTAACCATTTTTTTCCAACCTAAACTACTTATAACTTATCTCCAAATAATTAAATGAAAACTTAAAACAAAAAAAAACAGGATTCTTCATGTCACTGCTGATTTTGTAGATATCCTGATTACTTATGTAGCAGGATCAGAAATTACATAACACGTATGTCATTTTGAATTTGAATCACCAAATAAAATACCAGAGGGAAGAGACTTTTACAAAATAGTATACATTGGGGGCAAAATGTATGTAGATATTTCTCTTCTTTCTATAAGTGTATTTCAATGTAGAACACTCATATATAACATTTAGGAAAAATGTTCTAATATGCCTCTTTAATTGTACTTTGCATATCTTTTGAATAACTTAAAATGCTTCAACTCTGAAATTAAGAAGCATCTTGTCACAACCTAATAATTATATATCATCAATGTTTAAGCTTAGCACTTTGGAAGATCTCTTGAGCCACTTTCAATAACGTTTCATCCACTCATGCCTTGTTCAATGAGGTCAAGAATATAAGCCTGCAAACTACTGGAAGGAATCCAGAGTGAAAAATTCAGTAACAGCAATTTTTTCTACCAGTATAATTAAATACACAAAAGTTATGTTAGATCACAAGTAGTTTTGTGTTCAGTGGGGCTAGAAAAGGTTAAAACACATGCACTGAAGATAATTAGCACAGGGTGAAAACATGGCACCCACTTTCTCATAGGAAAAAGTAACTGTTATCATCCAAACACCCCATAAATGATTAGTGTTTGTAGATGACGTGGTTCTATTATAGCATGCTAAAAAAGAATAAAGATAGAATAATAACAGAAGAAGAGCTTTGGCAAAATCTTGAACATGATTTTCATTATACTCTGAGATAAAAAGCTCTGGAATATACAATTAATGTTTCCTAAATTGAAACTGTAGAGATTTAAGAAAATGAGAAATCAAAGTGAAGTTTGTCTATGAACTTTTCACCTAAAATGTGGTCTTTCTAGAACTAGTTAATTTTACGGATACATATTTTTTTTGTGCCCCAAATCATAGTCATTAGTTAGATTGATGTTTAAGATGAACATGAGCTTATTTATTCTTTCATTCCAAAGTATTTCATGCATAGTTTCAATGGGCATTTTTACAAAAAATATACACAGCTTCATGGAATATATTTTGTCACCTTAACAAATTTACAGTTTCATGCAGTAGGTGTTGATTTGTAGTGAGTAGTTCTGATCTATAATGTTTCAGTTCTTTTCCTTCTGGCATAGGTAGAATTACACCATTCTGTTTACGTATGAGCAGTGGTGATGCTTGTCACCTCTACTGGCAGTTTATGAACTGCCATGTGTGTTTACCAAGCTCCCTTCTCTACCATATCTGGTGATACTCAGTCTGGGGACTCCAACAATCTGAGTTTCTAAGTGAACATCAAACATATTCTCCTTCTGATCAAAGAAAAATCAAGTACCTTAAGTCCATCCTCAATGCAATGATAATTGCATTACTAACAATATTTACCTATTTATTCACTCAAAAATATTTTGTATTAAAGACACCACACTAAAGGCAGTAAATACCAGTGATACAAAGTTGAATCAGATGCAATTCTTATCTTCAAATTGATGACTGCCTAATAGTGACAGATAGACAAGTAAACAGCAAAGTTATATGTTGTCTGTTAACAAACGGTATGTTGGACAGGATATAAATATAATATGATGACGTAAGTGAACAGCTTCAAATAGTTGAAAGAAAATGATCAGAAAAATCATGCTTCAGCCAGAACCTCAAATGTGGACAGAATTTCTCCAGCGGATTTAGTAGGAAGGAAGAATATAGAATAAATGGCATTGTGGGTGAAAGCAGCTCCATTAGCAAAGTAAAGACTTGTAAAACATCACAAAAAGTTCATGAATCCCAAAACAGTGGCATACTTGAAGAAAGAAGAATGAAAATGTGAAAGATATTTTAAGTTATACTGAGGAAATGTAAGTGTATGCTATGAGCCCATGAAGGTATAGGGTATGATTTAGAGATTTATGCTTAAGACAGGCTATTCTAGCATCAGTCATAATGAAGGTTAGATTAGGCAACCTGAGGGTCAGGACATTGTCCCGAAAATATGTTATGAAATATGAAAGTCAGAGTAGAAAAGAAGAAGAGAGAGAAAATTGTGAGGAGAGAGCATGTAAGGATTATGGTTAAGAAGGCAAAACCCGCATAAAAATGATAGTTCATTTTTATTGAGCACTTAATCTGTTCCAGGTATTTGAAAACTCTTTACAAGAATTTTTATACCTAATCTTTATAATAGAATTAAGCTTATGTGTTAGGTAACCTCTGTGGGTCACAGAGAGATGAAAGAGCTGCAAAATTTCATAATTAAAAGTGTCGCCTGTGGCTCATCAAGTAGGGGGCCGTCCCCATATACCAAAGGTGGCGGGATCAAACCCGGCCTCTGCCGAACTGCAAAACAGAAAAATAGCCAGGCATTATGGTGGGCACCTGTAATACCAGCTATTTGGGAGGCTGAGGCAAGAGAATCAACTAAGCCTAGGAGTTGGAGGTTGCTGTGAGCTGTGTGATGCCACGGCACTGTACTGAGGACGATAAAGTGAGACGCTGTCTCTACAGAAAAAAAAAAAAAAATATATATATATATGTATATATATACACATATATAAAACAATCTAATTATAAGATAATGTTATCATTTTCGAGGTGAAAAATGTACTGAGAAAAAGATAGTGTTTTTTTGCAATATCTCTGCCTAAAATGCATAATTTTAATTGAATCATGAGAAAAACAAAAAAAATCCAAGTTCAGTAATATTCTGGAAAATAACAGCTGTGCTTTTCAAAAATGTCTGGGTCAAAGGAAGTCACAACATACATCTGGCTTCACTCTCCCCCAGAGAAAATGAAAAACAAAAACAAAAAAACAAAACAAACAAAAAATCTATCTAGTGCCAAGATTATCCTCACGGGGATTCAAGAATTGAAAACTGAGTTCACCAGTATGTGAGAACCCCAAACACTAGGGCCACAGAGAAGTGGAAAACCCACAAGCAGAATGTAGGGCAAACGGGCTTCTCTCTCTGAGACACTCTCCTCCACCCAAGGAGGCACTGTGTGGGAAAATCCCCCCTTTTGGTTTCTGTGCTGTAAAGTAAGATGGGGGCAGGCAGCTGGCTTTCTCAGCACCAGGGTTTTCTATGTAGGAAAGCGGTTCTGGGGCAACTCACGGGAGTATCACAATGTCCTGTAGTGAGAGGGACCCCAGAGGTCAGCTAAAGACAGAAAGTGGCAGGTGCTAGCAGCACCAGTGCCAAACTCATGGGCTGTTCTCCATTGCAGACTAAGAAGAAACCAAATCCTAAAAGACAGTCGGCAGCTCCATGTCTCCACAACCCCCTCCCCGACCTCTTCATACCACTTGGGAAACTCCACTGAGATCCCCCCAGGTGGAACACAAAGTATCTGGGTTCAGAGAAATGAAGAATCTGATGCAAATTTTCTATAGTAGATAATTATCTTTATCTAATAAGAGCTGATATTTATAGGGCACTTAAATATGTGTCAATCATTGTCTAAATCCTTTTGAAAATTGCTTTTTTTTAAACTTCATGACAGACTTATGACTTGGTATTATTTTCTCATTAAAACTATAGAAAATAAGAATCATAAAGATTGAATGACTTGCTACTATCACTCAGCTTTTAATTGGAGCAAAAATTTAAAGCAGCCAGTGTAATTACACAATGCACCTCATTTGCCAACACTGATATGCCTGAATTAAAGGTGACGGGGGAAATCAAGTTTTCCTTTCTTCAGAGCCCATAGAGGGAGCTGAAATCTCTGTATTTATTCAAAGTTAATACTCAAAAGAATATTCATCTTGTGTAAATAAAGCTCAATCTAATTTGTTTCCACTATAACGATTTATAAAATACTTGTTCTGTGCAGTATACAGCTAGCTATAAATCTTGATTAACAGAATTCTCTAGGAGGCATGGTGTGTGTATCCTTACTTATGACTGGACTTGACTAAATAATTATGCACGTGTTGCACATTATTTGCATAAATAAAATGAAAAGATATATAGTGTTCCTACATTGGATCCTATTAAATGTAGCTTAATTTTCCTTTTTTTTTTTTTTTTTGAGACAGAATCTCAAGGTCTCACCCTTGGTAGAGTGCTGTGGCATCACAGCTCACAGCAACCTCAAGCTCTTGGGCTTAAGCAATTCTCTTGCTTCAGTCTCCCAGTAGCTGGGACTACAGGTGCCCACTACAATACCCAGCTATTTAATTTTCCTTATTTAGTCAGAGGTAACATTTCAGTTTTGTCTTAATGGCATCTTCCTTTGAGTCCTTCACAGGTTTAGATTTTACATGTCTCGTTGCTCAGAGAATGAATTTTCATGTATATTGAGTATTTTATGATGATTTCTTTAGATGTTTTGTTTTCTTCCTTAATACAACCTCTGGCGATATTAATTTAAAATATTATTGTTTGATAATTAAATTAATTGAGTACATCATGTACTCAGACCTTGCATATGTTTGCTGCAGGTGCCTGAGAAGGTTTTTTTTCGTTTGTTCGCTTTTCTGCAATTTTAAAGAGGAGATTTGCTTTTGTCAAGACTAGGTCCATGTAAAAGTTACCAATTCTCTCCTACCGATAACTCTTCCTTTGAGATGTTAGATGCTGAGTCTTTTCAGTTTGGTTAAGTCACGTCTATTGCACATGAACTAGGGCAAGGGTAATAAATCAACCTAGATCTAGCCACTTAGATGGTTAAGTCATGTCTGTTGCACATGAACTAGGGCAAGGGTAATAAATCAACCTAGATCTAGCCACTTAGACATGACTGGCTAGTGTATACTCAAGAGAAAACAGGAGTATGAGACTCCATTGCGATGTCTCCTAGAGTTCTGAGGGTTGAGGGGGAACATGAATATTTCCCACGTTTAGTAGAAATTTAGAAGATCAAATAATTTACAGCTTTATATATACAGCTTTATATTTTATAATGTTCAACAGGACTTACAAGTTAGGAGTTAAAAATGGTTAACCTTGCAACACACAATTTGAGATGTGAGTTTAAAATAACAACAAAAAATCCTACTGTTCTGGGAGAAAGTAAATCAAAGAAACATGGAGTCAAGTGTTGGGGTCAGACTCTAAATTGTTCTTGCAGCTGTCGGTAGGCAGGAAGCCAAAACCAATTATTATCTAAGTAAGGGACATGTCAATCCTTCAGTCACAGCATGGTGTGCGGAACACACTGCCTCACAGCCTCCAAGTCCAGAGAAAGGAAGGAATAAAGACCCAAGTTGACAAGCATGAAGAAATTACCAACTTCGGAGAAGCAGAAGTGTTATCATTTTTCTACTGTCGATTGACTCTTATCTAAGTTCCCTACCCTCCTTCTCCCATATGCAAACATGTCAACACTGATACTAGCTCTTGCTACAATATGACAAAGTTATTCAATTTTTCAAAGTGTGACAGCTAGCACATTCACGTACCATTGAATCAAACTGTTGATGACATTGCTGCTTCTCCAGTAGAAATCCGTACCGTAATTCATAGAAAAACAAGACAAGAAACACAGAATAGTTTTTGTGGTTTTTTTTGGTTCTTGTTTTGAAAAAAAATAAAACATCAAATACTGATTAATTTCCTCATTTCAGAAATACTACCCTCCGTGAACTCAACAAAAAAGCAGTAATTGGGAGCTTCCAGATGATAAATATAAAATGGTCTTAGAGGGAAATAAACAACTTTTCATTATTAAAAACAATCTGCAGGAAGTTTGGGCCTTAGAGCTGAGACCAATCTTTCAAGAAGTGTTAAAGTTACATATTACCTTGGCTCAATTGTTTCCTTTGAAAGTTAGTTTACTTCAGGGGCATGTTCTATAGAACTGCATTCATTATCATAAATAAGCCTGGGATTGAATCCCAATTATGCGACACTGTGTTGTCCCTTAATATTTCCAAGTCTCAATGCACCTCATAAAAATGTTGTGAGGCTCAGAATAGTTTATGCATCTAAACTAACATAATTGATATCCCTGGATGTTTACATAGGCTCTACAATCAGACTTGGTTTTGAACGCCAGCTTCACCTTTTACGAGCTGTGTTGCCTAGAACAATTACTAAACGTCTTAAAAACTTTAGTTTCTTTAACTTCAAAGTGAGAAAAATTATTACCTGCCCAATTAGTTTGTTATAGTTACAGATGTTATCAAAACTCATGGGCATATCAAGTAGTATTATCCGGCACCCCCTTGCACGACCTTGATAAATTTCAGCTTTACCTTAGAGCCTAAGATGTCTTTCTCTCTCAATCTTTCCTGCCCACTAGCCCTCTAGAACAGCATTTTTTTTTCATTGCATATTGTCTCTTTATGAATTTTTATTAACTCCGTTGACCAATTCAGCAAATACAAGCTCTCAGAAACCATGGAATCAGCCTACACTAAAATATTGGCTGCTCACTAATTAGTCACCGACTCATATGTGACATATGAATGAATTTCTTAATCTTTCTGCATCTATCTTATTTTTTCTTTTGTAAAAGAATAATAATATAATTTTTCTTTATAGGATTTTTGCCCCATGGGAAATAAGATAAGAAAGCATTTAACCCAGATTTGGTACATAGTAAATGTTAAGTAAAATATAGCTGATTTTTTTCCCAAGTGTGGGAAAACTCCAATATTAGTAAATTCTGTATGTTTTCAAGTTCATCGTCTCATAACATCCACTTTTAATTTTATAATAAACTTTAAATAATGATTATATCTACTTCTGACAGGACACTTTTTAACTCGTGTGTCCTGTCAAAATTTTCATAGAACTTCTTCCTACTTTGCTTTGTCTATGAGTCAACATATTATTTAAAATAATTTAATAGTCCTTATTTTTCAGATTAAAGATTTGTTCACAGACATCTTGGATATTTAATAAAGAATATGCTAGTATAAACATTTATTGCTCAGATATGATGGTTCTTTGTATTTCTAGATGTCACTGATAAATCTGAAGGAAAATACTAATGAAGAAAGAAGAGATCATGAAAAAATTCTTCCAGAGCAGAAATATTTAAATAGGTGCCATTTCTGTATGTCAACAACTTTGCTAGAAAGTTATATTTGAAGTCATTTAAACTTGTGAGTTTGGGGGAGGCTGGGAGAGTTTTTTGCAGTACAATACAAAAAATTTTACCAACTGCATCTGTTTTTTTAGTTTACAGAGGGCCTGAACTGGATATAATATATCCTTTATAGTTCTTTTTCATTGTTCTCAAAATAACACTTTTTAAGTAAAGATGCAACTCTAACCTGCTGGACAACCAGAAGACTATGAAACCATGCCTAGAGCAATGATTGACGACTGGGACTCAGTTAAAGGGACTTTTTATTATTTTTTTTAACTGAGAATTAGTTTTGTGAGTACCGGATTTCCTTCTTTTTTTTCTTTCACTGTTCCCTCGAAGAATACTAAGAGCATTTCTGTTGTAGCCAGCCTCTCAGGCATTCAGTATGAGTTTTGTTTGCATTGCTGAGTTCAAGCTCCTGTTTCTGTGAGGAGCAGCTGATTTAGTGTTTATGGGAAGTCATAACATCTAGCTCATGTACCTGATGTAAACGCCTCTGGGGGGAATTAGTTTCTGGATAAACCTGTTCTCAGGCACTAGCTCTCATACAAGCAACTGAAAAGGGACATTTTTGCGACAACTCTGTAAACTCAATCTCACCCCATCTTTCCAACTTGAGACACCAATATTTGTCACTATCATTATTATTATTTAAGTTTTAAGGCTCAGAGAATCCAGATGCTTTAAAATCCATAATAATAATAGTACATTACTATAGCCATTAATACAGAATTGGCTATGTTCCAGTCAATATAGGTATTAAGCAACCTATTATCCACCCATTTAATGCTCATCAGAAGTATGATGTTAGTACAGTAATTATTCCCCATTCGATAGATAATACAGGATAAATGACTTCCCAAGATTGTATGTATGTGTGTGTATATATATATATATGTATGTGTGTGTATATATATATATAATATATACACAGAGAGAGATGTGTGTGTATATATATATACACACACAGAGAGAGAGAGAGAGAGAGAGACCCCATCAGTGTAGTCCAGGCATCTTACTTGGATTTTATCCTGAGCCTCAAAGTGCAACAATATGGCAATGTGTTGGGATTTTCAAAGAACTATTAATTTTGTCTTTGAATTATTCATAGTACTGTTGAACATTCGAAACTGTTTTTCTGTTTGTTTGTCTTTCTTTTCTATGTGAGAGATTCTTCAAATTTTGTTCCACTCATATGTCCAGGACTTTTTGAATTGGGCTGCAATGAGGCCCAGTGTTTCTTTACGGAGTCCTGGAGTGTTTCTTTAATACACTGACTGCCTGAAAGGTCAAGGGAGGTAAAATGTACGTATTTCTTAGAAATCACTAATACATAGGTCACTACAAAAGGTTTGGGACAGACTGTGGAATGGTCCCTTATTTCATTGCCAAGAAACACAGTGGACAGCACCTTCCTGATTCACCAGAGCCGATGAACCTGCTCAGCTTCTCAGTGATTCTGGGAGGCTTTTGTTTATTTCCACTGGTGTGGGTTTTGCATTTACTGATTTTTGTGCATCTTGGAACTTTCATGATGACCCACACATGTAAAGGTAATGGTGAAGTATACAGAGTTTTTGCAAGGAATTATACTGTGAAGTCTTTAACTATGTCTGTGAAACATGCTGAGATCCCATCACGTGTTTGTTGGGCATCTTTCCTATAGTTTCACGTGTTAGAAAGCAGAAAAGGGAAAACATTTTCAAGGCAAATTAACTATGAATTTCCTTGGAGACAGAAAGTAAATTTATTAAGGTATAATGGACACAAAATATTCCTTCGTTCTTTCATTCATTCATTGATTCATTCAACCATTTGCTTTCCATGCCCTAAACCCAAACAGACTTTGTAATTTGTATTTCAGCTCATAATTAAACTACCTCTGTTACTTTGAGAAATCTAGTTAAAGTCTTCAAGACTTTATAAAATAGGAATCATTGTTGCAACTTTTAAAAAGATTATTAGGGACATTCAAGGGGAAAATACACATGAAGCATAGAACATGGACTAAGGTATTAAAACTAGTCTCCTAATTCCTTGTATGTTCCTCTTCTACACTTGTTTGTAACCTGCTCCATAAGAACGTTAAAGATATAGCTTCCCTTCGTTATATCATTCTCCTATTCAAAAGGTTCTTTTATTTTTCTGATTCCAGTTTGAATCTTTCATTTTGGCTTTGTAAAAATTGCACACATTCTTGCCATAAATCCAACACACACACACACACACACACACACACACACAGTTTCCCTTAAAATGTTTCTTTAGGTTGCATGTCCTTACCAATCACTCCTGTGTTGCATTCTTCTAACACACAAGCTGAAACCTCTCCCTCTAAGCTGAGGGCCTTTGGTCTCTTCCCAGCTAAAGAGATTTTTCCAACTACTTAAGGTCCAGGGCACAAACTCTCACCCCATGAAATGTCTCACAATTCTTACAATGGCATGTTCTTTCCTCCTTTAATCCCTGCAACGATTTGTATGTATTTTTATGGTAATTAGGATGCCCTGATATTAGCTAACTTACTTAGCTTTGAATGCTGTTTAGGGTCCATTGCAGGGTATGGCAAACTGTTGGCCTGTAATGTTGTTGTCAAATTGAGTTGCAAAGCCTAGTTGGCTCATCCTTGTGGACGATGTAATACAAGGCACACAGCAGCATGAAATTCCTGCAGTTGAGTTTTTCTCAATTTATATTAAGGCCCATTTATTTTCTCTAACAGTTAGACAGGTGGTGAGAAAATTAAACTAATTTTCAAGCTGTGGGTTCAGCTGTAGGTTTGAATGGTCATCAATGCATTTCACTGTGGGTAACTGTGCTGAAATTCCCTTTGGTATCTATGTATTGTCAAATAAATGTTCATTGAAAGTAATGGAGAGGAGATGGCTTTAATTTTTTTCTTATTTTCCGTAAGATATATTGCAAGTACAGCTATTGGGAGGCCAATCTGGTACACAGAGGCATCATTTTTATATTTTTGACTATTGTATTAGGAGAAGATCCAGATTTAAGTTACCTGTATAACAGGTTCAACTGTTATGTGTTTTAAAAATGTATCAGCAAGAAGTAATCCAGGAATAACCTCATGGGGCCCTCTATAGGTTTAATGAGCCCTCTGACTAGTAAGCATAAGGAGGCTAAGTGGTGGTCAAAAAATATTTTGTCAATTTCCACCTTGTGGTTAAGTACCATTAGGAGTGAATGAGTAAAACATAGATGTCAAAAATTGTGTTCTGCTTATTTTTGAAAGAAAACAACTAACAGATGGCATTAGTAAATGTCTTATTCCATATCTTCTTGTGTTTCACGGATATAAATCTTCAGTCTCAGACAAAGTTTTTTCCTGAATTTTTTTCTTCTTTATTTATTTATTTTTTATTTTTTTTGTAGTTTTTTTTGGCCAGGGCTGGGTTTGAACCAGCCGCCTCTGGCATATGGGGCCAGCGCCCCACTCCTTTGAGCCACAGGCGCCACTCTTTTCTTGCATTTTTTAAAGTAATACATTATTATCTAGGAAACTCTATCTTGGTTAAATCAAACTGTAATTTAAGCCTAAATTTCTGAAACCTCTAACATTATTGTTTCTTAAAATTAGATATTTTCATTACCACAAAGATGTATCTTTTCTTTCTTTTTTTTTTTTTTTTGCAGTGAGACTGTCTCACTCTATCACTCTTAGTAGAGTGCCGTGGCGTCACGCAGCTCATAGCAACCTCCAGTTACTGGGCTTAGGCGATTCTCTTGCCTCAACCTCCCGAGTAGCTGGGACTACCTGTGCCTGCCACAATGCCTGGCTATTTTTTTGTTGCAGTTTGTTGGAGCCAGGTTTGAACCTGCCACGCTCAGTATATGGGGCCAACACCCTACTCACTGAGCCACAGGTGTCGCCCAAAGATGTATCTTTTCATAAAATATTTTCAAGCGGACATGACTGAACATTCTGCTGTTCAGTACACTTGAAGGAAGGCATGCACTCTAGTACTCTACATTTGTCCAAAGTCAATTATCTACATACTTAAAAACTATAGTCAGGGCAGTGCCTGTGGCTCAAAGGAGTAAGGCACCTGCTCCATATGCCAAAGCTGGTGGGTTCAAACCCAGCCACGACCAAAAACAAACAACAACAACAACAACAACACCAGCAACAAAATACTATGGTCAATCCTCATTATTTGAGAATTCCACATGGCAAATTTGCCTACTGACTAAATGTATTTGTAACTTCAAAATCAAGACACATGCCACTATACTGTGAGGAATAGGAGAAAAAAATAGCATCACCTGCTGAAGTGTGTACAAGGTAAAACTCTGCCTTCATGTTTTAGCTCTCTTACTATAAATGAGTGCTCTTTTCATGATTTGTTGAGTGCTACTGTTTTCTTATTTTGTGATTCTTGTTGGTGATTGTGATATTTAACATTTTGCTCGAGCATAGTGCTATCTGGTATGTACTGTTCTAAGTGCTAGAAGGCTATGCTGTGCTTTGTAGAAACAAAAAGCTTTACTACGGGCATGAGCTGTAATACCATTGGTGACTTCAGCATTAATGAATCAACAATATATATTAAATGAAATGTATTTTTAGAAACTGGTAAATATAAAACAAGGTTACTTACGTACAGGCTGATGAAAATGTTATGACCATGGGCTTTCAGGGAGCTAGTTCTATATTTCCCATAGGAGAAATGATTGGGTATTCACTAGTTCAGCAAAAGTATAGACCACGGCTACTAGGAATAATGAGAATAAGTTATGTTTTATAGGTGTATCTGCTACCTCTGATTACTGAGCCAGAATAAAAGTGGTAATTGACCTAGGTAACCTGTAACCTTTAGCAGTTTGCTGTGATGAGCCTTGTCTTTTTCTTCTAGTCATAACAAACATTCTGTGCCCCAAATTTGCATTATAGGTTGTAGCTCCTTTTATGCTATTACCACAATAAATCCATGAATAAAAAAGCATTATGCATCTTTTTATACTGAAACTTTGAGGATTTTATCTGATATTAAAATTTAAAAATAGAATTTTAATACTCTGTAATACCCCATGTAGATAAGTGTATCAGGATATAAAGAAACTGGAAGTTTTCAGGATTAGCAGATTATGAAATGCATACAAGATGTGTACCTGTGTGTGCATGTCATCATGAACATACAGATAATAGGACAGATATAAGGCATTATGTAAACTAAATCAAATCATTGTCTTGCCTTGTGTATTGTATACTATTTAACAACTACAAAAAAAAGCTGATAATATAAAGAAACCTTCCTGTTATGCATAATAGATTATTATGCAGTATCAAGTCAAAAGGCATTGAATAAGGATCTACAGAGCATATAATATTATGGTAAGTGTTGTAAGGTGTTAATATGTTTGGACATAAGACTCTACCCTAAATAATTTTATATCCTAGTAGTGCATAGACAAGGAAAATAGCTAAAGGAAAAAGGGGGTAATTTCAGTCAACATTTCCATCTGTCTGGTTACTTGGAACATTGAGGAAGATTACTTATTCTCCATAATCACTATCATGATTTAAATTACTAATTTTAATTAAGTTTTAAATAATTTTAGATTATTGAAATTCAATAAGGCAAGGTGATGACTACAACAACTTCCCAGTAAAAGCCCAGAGCTTCCTAGCTGTTTTAATTGGGATTCAGTTCACCACACAGTACTTTCTACGTTGGGGGCATTTCAGACACTTGAAACAGATGACCATCTGTGTTCATTATGGTTCATTTGAAATTGTGTGCATCCTTCTAATGGCAATTTTCCAATGTGGGGCACTCCATAGAACTTCTTTTGCTCAGCATCTTTTTATTTATTTTATTTTTTTGAGACAGAGTCTCATTATGTCGCCTTCAGTAGAGTGTCATAGCGTCACAACTCACAGCAACCTCCACCTCTTGGGCTTAAGCAATTCTCTTGCCCAGCCTCCCGAGTAGCTGAGACTACAGGAACCTGCCACAATGCCCAGCTATTTTTTGTTGCAGTTGTCGCTGCTGTTTTAGCTGGCCGGGGTGGGGTTTGAACCTGCCACCCTCTGTATATGGGGCTAGCACCCTACCCACTGAGCCAGAGGCGCCGCCCTGCTCAGCATCTTTAGACATAAACTTGGCCTAGCTAATGAATTTTTTGTCGCTACAATTATCTAGCCAGGGGATACGTTGTCATCCACCTCCTTTAAAAGCAAGTCTTTAGGAGATGAGAGGGTAAGGGAAATGTAACCTCACTATGAAGCAAACAATGTTCCCGCTAAATTTTTTTCTTCCAGAAAGTCCTATTAACTTTAAAATAAATGCTAAGGTAGGGTGAAGAATAAAAAATGCAAAATGTTTTTGAGTACTTTCTTGCTAGCCTTTTTATTACAAGTGATTTGAGAAGATATGGGAAAGAAAGATATGTCACCTTTTATTCTTGTATTTGATTTCTAGCAAATATACATAGACAATAGGAAAAGTCCTCTTTTTATCAAGAATCTAAATATATATGGGTATGGTAACCTTAATATACTGGAATGTGAATTGCTTCACTGTGAAAATAAAATTATGTTTTTCTGTTCCCTGCAGACTTTTATAAGGGCAAAACTGATTTTTGATCTGTTGCAAAGTTTTGGCATTGCAGTTGCATAAAATGTGATGAAAATAAGCTTGGAGATAAAAAATGAGTTAGCACATTTAAGCCACATGGCCTACAGCTGCGTTGGTTAAATATTTCCTGATATAATTAAAAGAATACAGGTTGAGTAAGAGAAATGTGCATACCTCCGTCTAGAGCAGGATGTATTATCTCTCCTCCCTGAAGCACCTTCGATGCTAACTACTGTCTTTGAATATCCAGCTATGGCATAAACCTGAAGGAAAACAGGAAAGGAAAGCTAGTCCCTGGGCTTTCTAAGTCAGAAGAGATTATGCTAATGATGTTGGTGCACAGCTTCAAATCTTCCAGTGTAAACCTGAGCTACCAATTTTGCTAACAGCTAACTTCTGTCATACTGTGTGGATGAAATGCAAGATGCTGATTTATAGACTAGAATATGAATGTTTCCGCAAAGAGCGTATCTCAGAGCAGGTATTGGAGGAAGGCAATCTGAGCTCATTGTGTTGACTCAGAGCAGGCATTGGAGGAAGGTAATCTGAGCTCATGTTGTTGTATGTATCAAAAGGAAAACAAATAGAGAGGAACAGTTTCAATTTTATGAAGGTCATTCCACTAGCATAGGTTGGGAACTAGCTATGTTCCTCCTCCTATTAGAATAAATAGGCTTCCTTTGCTGTCTCTAGATGTTGTCCCAGAAGTAGAGTACCATAGGATGATTTTTTTTTAAATGAAGCAATTCCTGCTATTCTGAAATTTTAGTTTGTACCTTTAAGTAAGTATAAGTAGAGAGAGAAAATGTAACACATCCTCTTTTATGATGATGACCTCCAGCTAGTTTCAGAAGAAATTGTTCCATTGCATGAGAATTTTTCCTGCTAGAATTCTAGTTCTTAATAGAGGAGAAAAATTCAGGCTGTGTGCTTTTTATGCAGCTGAAATTTGAAGCTTTTGCTGGTTGTTAGTTTTTGTTTGGTTTGGTTTGGTTTAATCTCTATGTTTCTATGAGAACAGATAGCCTTCATTTAGTTAGGAAAAAAATTGTGACTACTGTTATGTCTCACGACATAATTGGCAGGTAATGCCATTTAACCCCCAGGGGGAAAGAAAGACTGACAAAATTGGAGACTCCCCAAGTAAGCCTTTTTAAAGCAAGCAAGTAAATATATCACTATATCCCATTTCCCTTTTTAAGAGTAAAAAAAATTGTTTGAGGAACATAAATGCCCTGGTAGCTTCAGGGTGGTAGAAATTTAGTTGCCAATGCTCTTATCACCGCTCGGAGGCTCTATTATTTTTCACACATCAGTGATTTCTAAACCAGTCATTGTAATGAATTGTACGTAGACATTACTTATTCTACCTCCACAAAGCATTTCCACATCGGTAAAACAGATAGTTGAGCACAATTCGTTTTTTGCAGAAATGTAAATAAAGTCTGTCCTTTCCTCTGGTATCCTAACCAATGACTTTAGCACATTGAAGAGGCAGCTCAATGGAAAATCATATATAGAATCTAGTCTTTATTTTTTTCTGGAAGGTTGATGGCTTCTCATTGTGTTTATGTTTTCAAATTAATTAAGATCTTTCTAAGTGCATTAATTACAAAGAACGTTTGCCGTGGCTGAGTGGCTGAGTTTTTACATTTTGAACCATGTGTTTTGGTATGAATGAAAAGCTAGGTTTATTTCAAACTTGATAAAAAAATAGTTTTAGAAAAAAAAGTTTAGAAAGTAAATATTTCTTAGCCTTTGCTCAGATTATAAGAAAAGAGAGTATCATTCTTCCTAAGGCTTTGCTTCTTTACATGCTACAACTAGACCAATAAATGACTACTGTGTTGCTGGTGCTACTAAAAATAAAGGTGTGTGCCAATAGAAGCATAGTTATTGTGTTATTTTTCTTATCCAAAGTGAGACGGCTTTAAAACATTTGAGTTATGTAGATCTGTAATAGGACAGTTGTTGATCATTAGTCACATTAAGCCACTCTTGAGTGATTGCTTTATTTATCTGTGCCAAAAGCTACCTCCTTATCTTGAACAATACATTCTTCTTTTATTTCCTTTAAGTGGTCTTGTCTGAACACAGAAAGACAATATGTCCTAGCCTTTCTTGTAGTTATACTGAGGCCATGTAACTGGGTTCTGGTCAATAGGATTTGGGCAATATTCATACTTAAAACACAAACTTAATTTTTACATTAAATTAGTTTGTCTGACATTGGCAATATTTTCTGACTTTTCTAACCTTACCACTATCCTTAGATTTGACCATTAACCAATCCCAGAACTGGCTCAACAGTGCCTCCATATCACAAATACGATGTGAAGAGGAAATCAAGAAGAACATGAGTTTAGGAATAGAAAAAGCTGCTACCCAAAGGTACAGTATCACAAAGCATAGAAAAAATACAAGGAATTAAATTTAACATTGAGCTGAGATCTTGTTTCAGAGTCAACAATATGTGTATGCAACTCTGTTGGAATTACTTCTTCCTTGACACACGTAAATATAATACTTCCTAGCTTCACTTGCAGTTATGGTGAAGCCAGATAACTGATCCAGCCAGTGGAATTTGACCAGGAGTGATACCAAAGCTTCTCTCTTAAAATATCCTATAAGATGTTTCAATTTTTCTTCTTCTTCACCTGTCTTAGCTATGTATACAAAAGGAAGTAACTGCAATATGGGGTAAATGTCAATTTTGTTCACAAGTGGTTATCTGGAACAAATTCCCACTTCCTCTTCCCATTGACCTTTGTTGATCAATAAAATAAACATTGAATACAATCTTGTTTAAATTGCTCCTACAACATAGATTATCTTATCTTGAGTGATATCAAATTGCAGGTACTGCCAATATATCAAAACTAGTACTGAAATATAATGTGTTTCAGCATAATATGAGCTCTGTGGAGAATACTGTTTTGAGTGATATGACTTTTAGGATGAAGAGAGTGGAGATCTTTTGAGGAAAGTGTATCCTAAAACACTTCCTTTTAAGAGTACGTGGACTGGCTTTATCTATTGCTTTTAATTACCATTGCTTTATCTTTTGAAGCATTCTCTTAGTACTCAAAGAAGGCTGCCTTTATTAAGTTGGGTTTGCTATTATGAGACATTTATTCTGTGTCTTTCTTTAATCACTGCCAGAAAAGCAAAAGTTCCTCTGCTTTTAGTTCCCCAAATAATTGCCTGAGTTTAGCCAAATACAGCATCTTTCAGTTTATGCTCTCTCTGGATCAAAACTTCTTGTTTGTTTGTTTTGTTTTGCTTTGAAATGATTCAGAAAATTCTTCATTTTATAGGGCCAGTGAACCACCAGAAATTGTAAGCACTATTTTCTTGTATACACAGATTTTCAGAGTTAGTAGTTCTAGATCTTTCATTGTAGGAGCTAACATCAGAGTAACTAAACCTTATGATTTTTTTCCTACCATCTAGACACCAATCATAATCTCAGTCAGTCAGGAAAATGACTCAATGCCAACTTGTTGAAGCCAGTACTTACAAATGTCCCCGAAAAGAGATGTGACTTTATGTAGAAACAGAAGTACATGAGCAATGAATATGTGATCAATTGTTCTTAGAACAACTAAATGTGTTTTAATGATTATATGGGAGAGTGGATTCATCAGAAATCTAGTCAAATTTTGAAGTAGATATAGTTATATAATCTATGATAAAATGTCTAGATGACCTTATTTTTTCTACTTTATATCCAAGTATTATAATGTGACACTAAGATGGCCTAGTGAAGAAATATATATTGTATTATGAGCTCCTTCTCAACAAATGCATTTCTACAAGACTAACATAATAATTCCTGTCATATTTCAATAGGAATTTGGGTCATTTTAGAAGATTTAGTGGCTCTAGATTGGGGTAGGGAACCTGAGTCCTCAAGGCCTCATGTGACCTTCCAGAGCCCCAAGTGTGACTCCTTGACTGAATGCAAACTCCACAGAAAAAGTATCTTTACTAAAAGGATTTGGTCTGTAAAATTTGGATTGAGTCAAAAGGCCACGTTTAAGGATCCAAAAGGATCCTGCCTCAAAGTCACAGGTCTAGATAGAATCCAGATAGATGCAATTTTTTAACTGTCACCAACCTCAAAACCTTATTTAATTTTAAATAACAATATTTTTGTCCTTACTTTTATCCTTTCTACTAAACTACAGAGTGTACGAAGATGTTGAAGAGAATTGCTATGGACTGTGTGGGCCCTTACCCCCCAGATTCATAGATTGAAGCCCTAACCCCCAATGGGATGACATTGGAAGGTAAGGCCTTTGATAGGTAAGTAACTTTAGATTAGGTAATGAGGATGGAACCTCATAATGCGATTAGCGTCCTTATAAGAAGCAGAGGAGATACCAGAGCTTCCATTCTCTTCTCCACATAAGGATATTGTGACAAAAGGGCTTTTGGCAAGCCAGGAGCCAGGAACCACATTAACCAGAAGCTTGATCTTTAACATTCTAACCTCCAAGAATATTAGAAATAAATTGGTTATTTAAACCGCCCAATCTATGGTATTGTGCTGTACTATACCGAGCTAAGACAGGAGTCATGTAGCTGCCATAGTCATACTGGTATTGCTTCAATAATCAAGTTGTTCACTTGTGTTTTCACTCAACCAAGAAGTAGTGTCCAGTTGTCCTTAAAGGAAAAAGCAATTGAGTCAGTGCAGTGACAATTCTGTCCTTTTTACCATATCCCTCCTGTCCTAATAAGCTCCTCTTCCATAGGTACCCAGATTATCCTACTATTAATATTAAGTGAAGTGCCACATTTGAGTCTGAAAACAGAAATTAGAAGAGAAGTATTAAGAAGGTGGGAATAGCATAATTCTAGCATGTTCATAAAATGTTTACAATTTTATTTTACATAATTTACTAGATATTTTACTGAGGAGCTATGATGGGTGAATTTTTGCTCATTACGGAAAAAGAGGGAATGATAAATAAGAGACATATCAGACCCGCAAGAAACTCAATCAAGTAAGAGAGAGAGGAAATAATTATACAAGTAATGATAGTAACTCACAGGGGTAAAATAATGACCCCAAGGAACATATAACGTTCTTTAATTTCTGATAAGTACTGCTATAGACTAAATGTTCAAGCTTCTCTGAAATTCATATGTAGAAACTTAAACCCCAATGTGATAGTATTTAAAGGTGGGGCCTTTGGAAAAAATTCAGGTTATGGGGGCAGAGCTCTACTGAATGGGATTTATAACCTTATAAAAAAAGGCCTGAGTTTCCTCCCCAATTCTTCCACCATATGAGAACACAGTGAGAAGACGCCTGTCTATGACACAGGAAGCCAGTCCACACCACACACCAAATCTGTTGACACTCTCATCTTGGCCTTCCCATGCTCCCAGATGTAAGAATAAATTTCATTATATTTATAAGTTACTTCGTCTATAGTAGTTATAACAGCCTGGGAAAATTAAGACAAGCACTAAATTTCTCTAGTGAGAAGAAATAAGAACAACTTAGGGAATGGTGTTAGATAAATAGAGGTACAAGGATAGTTAGATGGTTGGGTACACGGATACAGGGGGTGTGTACCTGTACAGAGATGTGCATTTACTAAATCTGTATGGGGAAAAAACTTACCAGTTAGGATATCCAATATGAAAGAGAACAAAGGGCACCCACATATTGTTTTCTAAATGTAATTTGTAGCTAAAAGAAAGCAGGAATTCTTCACAAAATGGCTAATTCTAGGAAAAGGAAGAAGAAAACACAAGGGAATGGTTAATAGTTACAAAAAATTGTATGTGTTTAAAAGGTAATTTTGTCCTACCAAAATTAGGTAGCACAATGGGGTGACTAGAGAGAACTATTATTTATTGCATATTTCAAAATAATTAAAATAATGGAATTGGAATCTTCTTAACATGAAATGATAAAAGCTTGACGTAATGAACACCCCAGTTACTCTGATTTGATTATAACACAACATTTGCTTGTACTAAATATCACGTGTTTAAATAAATCTGCACAACTATTATGAATCCATAAAAATTAAAAATTTTAAAAATTAAAAAGAAATAAAACCTAGGGGTGCACTCGCTGAAAAAAAATCTTGAGAAACAAATTGGGAATTCATGTTAAAATTTTGGAATATCCAGAAAATAAATAAAATAAAGCTCTATTTGTGTACATGTGTAAATATGTGTGTGAGTGTGTTTGTGTGTGTACATGTTTATATGTGATATGTATAGGCACATGTAGATATATATTTAACTTTAAACTAATTCCTAATTTTTTATTAAAATCTAAAATAAGAATAGTTTACATAACTTTGCTGTTAAAGGAATATTGCAGTTATTTGAATAGCTGTTTTAGAACAGTCATAGAGAACCTATTATTTAAATTTTCTTTTAAATAAATCTTAAATGAATTATAATTTTAAATTTTAAAAGAATTATAATTTATAATTTTATAATATGCCAGTTTTATAACATTTTTCACCCTAAAAGAAAAAATGGCTTCTTTTAGTTAATTCTGTAGTTGCAGTTTGCTCACTCTTATCTTTATCTCAAGTTTCAAAATGTATTTGAATGATTTTCACCAGTAGACAGCTTTAATGAAAATTAAATATCTTACTAATGGAATGCTAAAATCTTTCCATGAGATGTAAGCCTTTGTTTTTGTTAATATAATTAGAAAGAAACTTTTAAAAAGTGAATTAAATGCAATTATTCCTATATACACCTTTTCTTTTGTCTGTGCTCAATTTTTCCTGAAGCAATTACATTGGTAACTTGATTATTTTACAACATCTGTCTTTTATTTTTTTAGTTACTCCTGTGGTACCAAGGCATTACACACTTTTCCATTCCTCTACCTAATAATTGCCTAATGAGAGATATTTAAACAGAGAAAAGGCAATTTTTTTTTAAATCCAAATAAATGAACCTGAGGCCCCTGGTGATATATTTATATAAAGTGAGTAGATTTTATTATGGTTTTTATTTACAGGACAGGTAATTTTACTTTTTATCCCCATTGTTATACTCTCATTGTTTATTCATTAACTTGTGTAATTTGTTTTTTTCATTATGAGAACAATGCACTTACAATGGCATTGTTTGGAGTTGAAAGGGGCTTTAACATAGATTGAAACAAACCTCTATCCAACAGAGAAATTCCCTGCACAGTGTTCTGACAAAGGACTATTTTATTTCTGCTTAATTACTTTAGCAGAAGAGAGAACAGAATAGGGCAAAGCAGTCATTCGTAATGAAAAACAAAAGTATCACAAATCAAAGCCAATATTTATCTGTAATATTATTCTTTTTATAACTTTCACCCATTGGTTTTGTTTCAAACACACAGTTGTGAATTCAAAGAGGGCAATTACACATTTAAAGGGTCTATTCCCCCCTCAGTCAACTGCATCTTTTGTCTCAGCAAACGATAGGGACTGGGGGAGGGGCCGATAATCAAGCCTGTAAGTTGCCATACTGATAGCAAAATGAGCCATTTCACAAAAAGGCATCATGAAAATGAGCTTTACTATTTCCCAGGGCAGAACTTCTTCCATGTAGCAACTTCATTCCGTGGGATATGTATTATGAAACTTGGTTTATTGACACTGATCTTAGAAGTTAAAACGTCCTTGAACTACATAATGTTCAATATCACAGATGCTGTGATGTCGTTGATGGACAAGCTATATTTTTCTCCTATTGATTTTTTATTATTATTGCTGCAGACCTTACTAAGAATGAGAATACTTGACATTTATTTTTTAGGTTTCCTCAATCATCATTAGTCTGAAGAGAGGTTTTCACATCTTTGCCTTTGAATGGATTTAGTTTTAGCTGGAACATCTCTTTGTATGATTGAACTCTCAGCTGTGCTGTCAACTCCCCACATTCTTCTGGCTGTAGTTTGCAGCCTGGTCCTCCAAATTTGGCCTATTTTCTTCAATTCCCCGTGTACTGAAACATATACTTTCTGGGATGTGCCTAAAATATTCACATTAACTACACAGGTCTCAAAACATATCCCATAAATGCCATGCTTTTCATCTCTAAAAACATTATTTTATTAATTACATTATATATTCTTATACCTTATCATCTATTTCAACACAATGAATATCTCTTAACTAATATTACCAATCCAGGCCCCTTACTGATAAGATCTGGATTACAACTATAAACTTGGAGAAATCAATTTACCAAGAGGTGAAGTATCCATAAGGTAGGTATTAAATAAATTGTAGCTATTATTTATTAGTTTTAAATAATCCATACTTCTCTTTGTCTTACTCATCTAATTGAATATACACAATTACATATTAATTATTTTTCTGAAACACAAATGTTATTCTTTCCTCTTTTACTATCCTGTCTTATTTTTGTTGTTCCTCTTTTACTATCCTGTCTCATTTTGTCTTAATTTAGAATTTATTTCTGCTAAGTGAGTTAATTATTTTGAGTTATAAATATTTTTAACAGAAGTAATGATTCTCAGTTTTGAATTGCTTTAAATTTGGTAGGCATGTTCTTTGATGCAAATCAACTAAGAACATGTTAAACCCTTGAGTTCTTGACAGAATATTACGCCTTCACTTTCAACTCAACAACTCTTTCAATGTCCTTAAGATAAAATCAGTTGTCCATTTAATGTTTCCAGAGCAGCCCATAATAATTAGTATATTTTTTTCATTGTAATTAATGAAATTAATTTCTTTAAAAAGATGAAAAATGACTTGAGGGCAAGATCACGTCTTGTTCACCATCACAACCCCTGAGTCCAGCGGAGACACAAATGGTCCTCAATAAATAGTTGCTGAATGGATGTAATATTTAATACATTAACTATAATTTTCTATTATCTTTTTCCAAACTGATGCTAATCTGATGAACACTCTTTGTTTTAAGTGTTATACAAAGTTGTGATATAACAGACTGGTGAAACGGATGCTTTAATCAAGCAAAATATTATAATGAGGCTCGGCGCCTGTGGCTGAACGGGTTAAGGCACCAGTCACGTACACCTGAGCTGACAGGTTCGAATCCAGCCCCCGGGCCGCCCAAGCAACAATGATGGCTGCAACCAAAAATGGCCCGGCGTTGTGGCGGGCACCTGTGGTCCCAGCGACTTGGGAGGCAGAGGCAGGAGACTCGCTTGAGCCCAGGAATTGGAGGTTGCTGTGAGCTGTGATGCTATAGCACTCTATCCAGGGTGACAGCTTGAGGCT
>CAUYON010023356.1:0-22738 GCA_963573935.1 Arctocebus calabarensis
CCTTTCAAGAAGTCTTTGACAAACTGGGTGTTTTCTGCCTTATCATGTGCTTCCTTGGTCCCTTCCTTCAGGAGCTCGGAGAGGTCAGCCATTCTGGTGTGGTTTTCCTTTTCTGAGGCCCAAGAGTTCTTTTTCTCTGACTCTTCTACTCCCTCTGAAGTCTCCACTTCAGTTGACATTGTTGCTTCGTGTGGTACTTGCTGCTTTCACTCCTCTTGTCCTGCCGCAGGTCGGCTCCGCGCGTCCCCCGTGGCCACAGTCACCGAGCCCGTCAGCGACTCCCTCAGGCGCCGCGCAGCAACCGAGTGGGCGGGCGCAGGGCCTGTGTTTGATTATTTCTAAAGGGTGAGTTAAACCATTTCAGTTTTTGTGAAAATAAGACTATATTAATAACATAATAAAAATTATCCTTAATGTTTTCAAATGTTTATTCATATTTTCCAATAAGTATCTCATATTAATAAATCATACATTTTCCATGAAATTTTATTGCCGGATGGTGCATAAACTATTCAGGATACCTGCTCTCATACAACAAAATGTTAACTAACATTAAGAAAAAATACCAGGTGGTGCCTGTGGGTCAGTGAGAAGGGCGCTGGCCCCATATACTGAGGGTGGCGGGTTTCAATCCAGCCCGGGCCAAACTGCAACAAAATAATAGTCAGGCATTGTGGCAGGTGCCTGTAGTCCCCGCTATTTGGGGAGCTGAAGCAAGAGAATCACCTAAGCCCAAGAGCTGGAGATTGCTGTGAGCTGTGCTGCCATTGCACTCTACCGAGGGCGACAAACTGAGACTCTGTCTCTTAAAAAAAAAACAAAAACAAAAACAAAAAGGAAAAAATATCAGGGCTCGGCGCCTATAACTTAATGGTTAAGGCACCAGCCATATACGCTGGGGCTGGGGGTGGGGGATTGCGGATTCAAGCCTAGCCTGGGCCTGCAAAACAATGACTACAACAACAACAACAACAAAAAAAAATCCCGACTTTGTGGCAGGCACCTGGGAGGCTGAGGCAAGAGAATCACTTAATCCTAAGAGTTTGAGGTTGCTGTAAGCCTTGATGCCACCACACTACCGAGGGAGAAAAAAGTGACACTTTGTTTCAAAAAAAAAAAAGAAAGAAAGAAAGAAAAAATACCTGCTTTGGATCCTTCCACAGTCACAGTGGAAGATTATAGTTATCTAGAAAGAAGAACTTTTGTGTGAGATGGAGCGGAACTCTGTTGCCAGTGGTAGAATGCTATAGCATCCATCATACCAGCTTAGAACGACTTCCAACACATGGGTTCAAGCAATCCTGCCTCAGCCTTCCAAATAGCAGGTGGCCACCACAACTCCTCTTCTTTTAGTAGAGACAGGGTCTCACTGTTGCTTAGCCTGGTCTTGAACTCCTGTGGTGCATCTATCCTCTCATCTCATCCTCCTAAAATGCTAGGATTGGATGTGTGAGTGACTGCACCCGGCCAGTCTTGGCTTTTATGAATAATGCTGTGATGAATGTGAGTGAGGAAGTGTATTTTTCCCGATTTGCAGTGTGTATTTTGGATATATACCCAGATGTGAGATTGCTGGATGAAATATTAACTTTTATTTATTTATTCATTTATTTTTGAGACAGAATGTCACTAGGTCCCTCTTGGTAGAGTGCTGTGGCATCAAAGCTCACAGCAACCTCCCACTCTTGGGCTTAAGCGATTCTCTTTCCTGAGCCTCTAGAGTAGCTAGGACTACAGGCCCCTGCTACAATGGCGTGCTATTTTTTTTTTTTTTTTCTGTAGTTGTCATTATTGCCAGGCCCAGGCTGGATTCGAACCCCACAGCCCTGGTACGTGTGGCCGGTGCCCCAGCCACTGAGCTACAGGTGCAGAATCAAATATAACTTTTAATTTTAGTTTTCTGAGAAAACGTCATACATTTTATTAGAGTCTGCAACATTTTTCTTCACCAACATTCCTAAAAGTTTCTAATTTCTACATATCCTTGACACACGTTTTTTAGTGTTCATTATGAGTATGATGTAACATTTCATTGTGATTTTGCTTCACATTTTCCTAATAATTAGTACTTTAGGCATCCTTTGAAATGCTTACTGGCCATTTATATTTCTTTGAAAAGAGTTAGTGAGCTCCTGCCATCTACCTGGTTCTGCCCCCTAGAGTGTTAGGATTATCGACATGAGCCCCTGCTCCCGGCCTCTTTAATTTATTTATTTATTTTTTTTTTTTGAGACAGAGCCTCAAGCTGTCACCCTGGATAGAGTGCCGTAGCATCACAGCAACCTCCAATTCCAGGGCTCAAGTGAGTCTCTTGCCTTTGCCTCCCAAGTAGCTGGGACTACAGGTGCCCGCCACAACGCCCGACCATTTTTTGGTTGCAGCCGTCATTGTTGTATGGTGGGCCCAGGCTGGATTCGAACCCACCAGCTCAGGTGCACTTGGCTGGCACCTTAGCCCGTTGAGCCACAGGTGCCGTGCCCCGGCCGCTTTAATTTTTTAAAGTAGGTCACCTCACCTCAGTCAATTTTGTTTGTAGTTTTTACTTGTACTTATCTTACTTACATGGTGTCCCAAAATTTGCCTGACATACATGGATAAGGAAAATGGGAAATTGTAGCTAATTTACAAAATATTCATTACAAGATTACAAAATTTACAAAATATTATTATAATATTATTTACAAAATATTCATTACAAGATTTTCCATCATATTTTTCTGTGCGAAAATAAAGAGATTCAAAATCTAAAGTTTAATATCACCTTTTTATCTCTGAGTCACTTGGGACACTTTGTTTATTATAATTTTGCATGACATTATTTAACTCTGTGTACTTTAAGACATTGAGAACAAAAGTTAAATATAAATCAATCATGTGTCTAATGGGAATTTCATGGTCTTTCTGTTCATTTGCCTACATGTTTCTTATATTTGGTTTAGGAATAGTATGTTTTCTCTTGGTTGCTGGCCAATGGTTATTTTATCCTGTAAGTGAATATGTATGAAAACTTTTTTGGGGTGGGGAGGACAGAGTGTCACTTTGTCACCCTTGGTAGAATGGCATGGCATTATAGCTCACAGCAACCTCAAACTCTTGGGCTCAAATGATTCTCTTTCCTCAGCCTCCCCTGTCTCTGAGACTACAAGTATCCACCTCAGTGCCCATCTAGATATTTTGAAGATAGGGTCTTGCTCTGATGTAGACTGGTCTTGAATTCCTGAGCTCAGGCAGTGTACCTGCCTCAGTCTCCCAGAGGTGCTAGGATTGTAGCCATGAACCACTGCCCCCGGTCTACAAAAACTGTCTTTGGTTGAACTCATATTTATTGGTGAATATATATTATGTTTGTGTGAATTATTTGTGTAATTTGAAGATAATTTTTGAATGGCCATTTCATTTACCATAAAGTTAACATTTCTTTTTATTAGAGATGTTAGATGATTTCCTAATTTTGGAAACTGAGGAATACTCTATCATTTTATATCCTTTTTATATCCTAAATTGTATTTCACCATTTGTTTTTTGAGGCCTATGTGGATTTCATTCATCAAGTGGATTATGTGAATAATGCTGCCATAAATATGTGTGCAAATAGCTCTTTATTTGACCTTGCTCATGAGGGTTGTGTATCTGTCCTACATTTTTTTCAGTATGTATTTCATATATATTCAAAATAACAACGAGTTACAGGTTTCTAACAAATTAGCCCTTATATTATTATTTCGTACTCTTTACCTTTTGTGGCCATTTTGACTTAAAGCATAGTCAAGTCAAAGAAATAAGAATGATTTAAGAAATAAGTCATGTTTTGCCTCAGAATATATTGTGCTCTGACTGGGCTCAGGAGCATATGTTTATAATGCAAGCAATTTGGGAGGCTGAGATGAGAGGATGTCTTGTGCTCAGGAGTTGGAGACCAGCCAGAACAAGAGCAACACCCCATCTCTACTGGAAATACAACAAAAAATTACCTGAATATCATTGTAGGCACCTGTAGTGCCAGCTAGTCAGAAGGCTGATTCAGGAGGATTGCTTGAACCTAGAAGTTTCAGGTTGCTGTGAGTTAGTCTGATTCTGTGTTACTCTAGCCTGGGACATAGAGTGAGACTGTTTTAACACATGTATGTGTATATGTATACAGAGACACAAACTCACACACATTTTTGTACATATCTCCTTATGGTAATCTCCCTTGCTCTCATTTGATTAATATTTGAATTAGGGTGACACCTGTGGCTCAAAGGAGTAGGGCGCCAGCCCCATATGTGGGAGGTGGTGGGTTCAAACCCAGCTCCAGTCAAAAACTGCAAATATATATATATATATATTTATGGGCTGCACCTGTAGTTCAGTGTGTAGGGGGCCGGTCCCATATACCAAGGGTGGTGGGTTCGAACCTGGCCCCGTCCAAACTGCAAAACAAAAACAAACAAAAAAAATTTGAATTAAATATCTGTCTTCTTCTTTTTTTTTTTTTGAGACATAGTCTGAAGCTGTCACTCTGAGTAGAGTGCCATGACATCATACCTCACATCAACTTGCAACTTTTGGGATCAAGGGATCCTCTTGCCTCACTTTTTCTATTCTAAGTAGGAATGGGGTCTTGCTTTTTGCTAAAGCTGGTCTCAAACCCATGAAGTCAAGCTCTACACCTGCCTCAGTCTCCCAGATTGCTGGGATTGCAGTCATCAGCCATTGCACCTGGCCACATATCTTTCTGTCCTGCCATTTTTTATTCCATGTTTGTAATTACATGTAACATGAGTATCACTTAAATAGTATAGAGTTGGATTTTGATTTTTGTATTTTTTAAATCCCTATCTTTACTCATTTTATTTTATTTTGTTGAGACAGAGTCTCACTTTGTTTCCCCGCTATAGTGCTATGGTGTCATAGCTCAAAGCAACCTCAGTGTCCTGGGCTGAAGCGACCCTCTTGCCTCAGCCTTTGGAGTTGCTCGCACTACAGACTCTCGCCAAAACACCCAGCTATTTTTTTATAGACAGGGTCTCTCTCTCTCTTGCCCAAGCAGTCTTGAACCAGGAGCTCAAGCAAACCAACCACCTTGGACTCCAAGAGTCGTGGGATTATAGGCGTGAGCCACCATGCCTGACCTCCCTATCTTTATTTATTGTCTGTCCTTTCATTTTGAAGTTCACTCCATGAATGTGTATGTAATTTGTTCTGTTTTTTTTTGAGACTAAGTGTCAAGCTGTCACCCTGAGTACAGTGCCATGGTATCATCAGAGCTCACAGCAACCTTCAGCTCTTAGTTTCAAGCGATCTTCTTTCCTCAGTTTTTGTATTTTTAGTAAGGGCAAGGTCTCGCTTTTGCTCAGGCTTATTTGGAGCTCAGGGCCTCAAGCAATCAACTCGCCTCAGCCTGTAAGAGTGCTAGGATTAGACCTGTGAGCCACACCCACCCAACCTTATGTACATAATTTTTGAAAGAGAAGAAATTACTGTGAATTATTTATATAACTTTTAAAAGAGAAGGACTTACTGTTGACAATATTTTTACATCTGTATTGGATTTTCCTATTGATGTCAACAACTACATCTTGTTATATTGTACATGTAGACCCTTTACCAGAGGTTTAGTGCTGACATTCTCGGTTTTTTTTTTTTCTTCTTTTTTGAGACAGAGTGTCATTATGTCACCCTGTGTAGGGCGTTGTTGTGTCATAGCTCACAGCAACCTCAAACTCTTGGGCTCAAGCTGTTCTCTTGCCTCAGACTTTCTAACATTAGTAGTGACGGTATCTCACTCTTGCTCAGCCTGATCTCAAGTGTGACCTCAAGCAGTCCACTCGCCTTGGCCAACCAGAGTGCTAGGATTACACATGTCAGCCACCTCACCCTGCCAGCGTCTATATATCTTGATAAATATTTCATTTTTCTGAAGGGCAGTTTTGGTGAATATCGTGTATGTGCTTTCAAGCTTTTCTTCTTTTGGCACTTTGACTATATCACCAACTCTTTTTTGACATGGAAGGTTTGTGTTGACTAATCCACTAGTAATCTGACAGAGCATCCTTAGAGATAACACATCTATTTTCTCTTATTGCTTTCAATATTCTCTTCTTGTGTGTGAGTTTCCAATGCTTGATCTTCATCTGTCTTTTTTTTGGTTGTAGTTCAGCTGAGGCTGGGTTTGAACCCATCACCCTCAGTATATGGGGCTGGAGCCTTACTGACTAAGCCACAGGCACCGCCCTTCATCTGTCTTCTTATATGACTCTTTGTTTGTCCTACCTGAAGTATGGTGAGCTTTCATTATAACTTTTTTCTTTTTTCTTTTTTTTTTTTTAGAATATTCTTTATTACTGTTACAGTGACTTTTTTTTTTTTTTTTTTTGCAGTTTTTGGCCGGGGCCGAGTTTGAACCCACCACCTCTGGTATATGGGGCCAGCACCCTACTCCTTGAGCCACAGGCGACACCCTATAACTTTTTTCTTACATTTGAGACTGCTCAGTCATTTTCATTGTGTTTGATACCTTCATTTTTCTGATTTTACTTACTTGTTTGTATCATTCCTATTTGATGCATTTAGAATTGTTCAGATAAAGTATTAGGGTAGTTTAGACATCTCTATTTTTTATGGTTAATTCCAGATTTTTTTTTTTTTTGGTTTTATGGGTAATGTCCCCCTAATATTTTGTATATGCTATAAGCGTTCATTGATTTTTGAGGATAAGAAAAGCCACCTTTCACAAACTTTGTGATATGGCTGTATCCTGTAAGACTGACACATTGTACTGAGAAAGGGAAAACTGTACATTCAGACATTGTTTTGCTCATGGAAATGTGTGGTTATTTTTTAGTGAAAGCATTTTCCACATGTCCTCTTAAGAGTTTCTCATCACTTGCTAGACCCGAATCTCTCTGTTACAATCTCTCTCTGCTGCTATAATAATATTTTGCCTTTGAATTTAGCACCCCCAGTCTGTCTTGCAAACTATAGCAACATTCCTTTCAGCATTCTTACTGATAAGCGACAGCAACCTTTCTTTGGAAACACCTTCAAGAGCAAGAAGGATTAACAAAAGTGTCACTCTTTCCCTTTTTTTTTTTTTTTTTTTGTAGAGACAGAGTCTCACGTTATAGCCCGCCGTAGAGTGCCGTGGCGTCACACTGCTCACAGCACCTCCAGCTCTTGGGCTTAAGCGATTCTCTTGCCTCAGCCTCCCTAGTAACTGAGACTACAGGCGCCCGCCACAGCGCCCGGCTATTTTTTTGTTTTGCAGTTCACCGAGGCCGGGCTTGAACCCACCACCTTCGGTATATGGGGCCGGCGCCCTACTCGCTGAGCCACAGGAGCCACCCAGCAGGATAAATTCTTAAAAGTAGAGTTGCAGGTCAGAGGCTATATTTTGTTAGAGATTGCACAATTACCCTATATAAAGGTTGTATTGCCAATTTCAGAATCTGTCTATATTTATGGGACAAAAAGTAGAAGAAGGGTATTAAATTTCTATGTTAAAGGGACGGTGTCTGTGGCTCACTGAGTAGGGCGCCAGCCCCATATACCGAGGGTGGTACTGGCCCCGGCCAAACTGCAACAAAAAAATAGCTGGGCGTTGTGGCGGGCGCCTGTCGTCCCAGCTACTCAAGAGGCTAAGGCAAGAGAATAGCCTAAGCCCAAGAGTTGGAGGTTGCTGTAAGCTGCGTGATGCCACGGCACTCTACCAAGGGCAACAAAATGATACTCTGTCTCCACAAAAAAAAAAAATAGAGTTATAATTGGTGGGAAGTTGTATAAGTGACCTAAATCCTCAATTTTCCTAACAGGAGGCTCAGTAGATAATGAAAGTCTTAAATGGATCCAGTGAGAAATAGTTGAAAAAGCATGTTTGTTTTTTTTTGCAGCAGTTTTTGGCTGGGGCCAGGTTTGAACCCAGCACCTCCAGTATATGGGCCCAGCGCCCTACTCCTTGGCCACAGGTGCCACCTAAAAGCATGTTTTTTTTTTTTTGGTTTTAGTTTTTTGCAGTTTTGTTGCCCTCCTTAGAGTACTATGGCATCACAGCTCACAGCAACCTCAAACTCTTGGGCTTAAGTGATTCTCTTACCTCAGTCTCCCAAGTAGCTGAGACTACAGGTGCCTGCCACAACACCTGGCTATTTCTTAGAGACAGGGTCTCGCACCTGTGAGCTCATGGTAATCCACTTGCTTCAGCCTCCCAAGTGCTGGGATTACAGGCGTGAGCCGCTGTGGCCTGGCAAAAGCATGTTTAGTGAGATGGAGGTAATCTTTGGGAAAGAAAGTGATTATTGCTTTTCATTTTAAGTTGTTATATACCGATTTATATTATCTGCATTTCTTATCGTGAGTTTAAGAAAAGACATAAAATTGTTTCTGAAATTTGCTTTCTTCTCATCTCAGTTGCTAAGGCTCTGCAAGAGTTTGACTTGGCCCTAAGAGGAAAGAAGAAAAGAAAGAAATTTATGAAGGATGCCAAGAAAAAAGGGGAAATGACAGTGAGTGGTATCTCCTTTGGAGTTTGGGCCTACCCACTGGGAGAAGTTTGAGTAGACTGGTGTGTTCCACACTCACACCTCCTTCTAACCAGGCAGAGGAAAGGTCTCAGTTTGAAATCCTCAAGGCGCAGATGTTTGCTGAGCGGCTGGCCAAAAGGAATCGCAGAGCCAAGCGGGCCCGAGCAATGCCTGAGGAGGAGCCAGCAAGAGGCCCTGGTAGGTGGATGGAAAGAAAACCTGAAGGAACTTACAGGAAGGTCCTCCTGAAACCTGTGCTTATGGTCAGGGACAGAACTTGAAGGATGATGGCAGTAGCCCACATTTTTTGCATAGTTAGTATATACCAGAGTGTATAGATGTCCCTTTATTGGTCTAGGGGATGGAGTGACCCTGTGGTTGGTTGGTGGGAGAGCTAGAATTTGAACTCCACACTTTCTTCCTCTGGAGCCTAAGTCCTTTCTGCTACTTGGAGGAGTCAGCGAGGGAAGAATGAGCTGCAGTCTTTTTGTGTCAGAACACGCACTAGTGTGGAACCATTACCATGAGCTTAAGAGGATTTAGGAGCTTAGGCCAAAGAGGATCATATTTAACCCATACATTCTGTACACAGCCAAGAAGCAAAAACAGGGGAAGAAATCTGTATTTGATGAAGAACTCACCAACACCAGCAACAAGGCCCTGAAGCAGTATCGAGCTGGGTAGGATTTTAAGTTATCATGGAACTGTCGGTGTTTTGATGGAAGATATAAGTCTTCTCTCTCATTCCCCATTCCCAATCCTGACGTACCTATAGCTTTATAACCCATCTCCCCTGCAGGCCCATCTGTGGACCCCAGGGTGAGAATAGGAGAGAGCTGTTCCTGCCTTGGAAGCAAAATAAGAAAATTTGGGGGTTTGGAAATAGAGCCTTGCCTCAGGAGAGTGATAACTCTTGTATCGCAAGATCCCCAGAGAATCCTAGCTTGTTCTTAGGAATATTTTGTCCTGCCCCACTTCTCTCATCCCATGGATTGGGACAGACTCAGCTTCCCAGATAGTTCTGTTACATATAGAAGAAGGGCTTCTACCAACTTTAGAAGCCCTACCTTCCAGAATCGCATATTAACACATAAAGGCTCAGAACTTAGGTCCTGAAAATAATGCATCCCAGTGATGCTGCTGGTTCATGTGGGAGCCAGGTGGTGCAGAGTGAGGCCTCACTCACATCTTCAGGAGCTTGTTCATTTCAGCATCCTGTCTTCTCTCTCACAGCCCTTCCTTTGAAGAAAGGAAACAGTTGGGCTTGGCCCACCAGAGACGAGGAGGAAACTTTAAATCTAAATCCAGGTGATGCTGTCAGATTTGGAGGGCCAGAGGTGGTTGTGCTGGGATTAGAGAAGAACCTTTTCATGGAAAAGGAGCTTCTCCTTTCTCTTTCTGGTCTTAACTCTGCTGATTTTCTTAACAGATACAAGAGGAGAAAGTAGCCATGGCAGCCTGAAGAAGGTCATGGGGCAGCCCTTAAGTTCCTTCCCTGTGGGAAGTCATCCTTGCTTGGTCTGTCTTTTCTCCATTTGTAAAAAAGGTTTTAAAAAAGCTTGTCATTTGTGTATTAAAAGAAAAAAAGAAAAAGTTGGGGTGGTGGTGGTGTGTAGCTGTTTTCTAAGCATTTCTGTCAGCCAAGGCTCCCTTGATATTCCAAATGGAAGAAGTATTTTGTGGGAGGAAGAAACTCAGCTAATTATATTATATATTTTATTACTATCCTTTCCTCAATGGCAGAGTCTTCCAGGAGTCTACTAAGTTTGGCACTGCCACATACAATTGGAATGTATACTCTCTAAGCTTATAAAGGAGATGTGTGTGGAGTGAGTAGATTCTTGTTAAAAGTTCTCTTATAGCCTGGGCAACATAGCGAGACCTTATCTCTAAAAAAAAGTTCTCTTCTGTTGATGTTGTAGAACTAAGAGCAGTCATTTACTGAGCACCACCCATGTGCCAGACATTCTGTGTGCTGAGCAGGTAGTTTTCCCCATATTTTCCCAATAAAGAAACAGAGGTTTGGTAATGACTAACTTTCCAGAGTTGCAAAACTGGGAATTTAGGTTTCTGAAACCATCATCCACTGTAATGCATACTCTGATTCTTTCTACTATGCTGTGGAAGTTCTGCTGATGAAATGGAAGCTCAAAGGGACAGATGGAACCCTGATACCATAAATTAGCTCCTTTTGTAAAAACCAGCTTTTACTGGGTGGTGCCTATGGCTCAGTGGGTAGGGTGCCGGCCCCATATACTGAGGGTGGTGGGTTCAAACCTAGCCCCGACCAAACTGCAACAACAACAACAAAAATAGCCGGGTATTGTGGTGGGCGCCTATAGTCCAGTTACTCTGGAGGCTGAGGCAAGAGAATAGCCTAAGCCCAGAAGTTGGAGGTTGCTGTGAGCTGTGTGACGCCACGGCACTCTACCGAGGGCTAAAAAGTGACACCCTTACCACAAAAAAAAAAAAAAAAAAAAAAAAAAGAAACAAAAAATAAAAACCCAGCTTTTACCCTGAAGAATGGTGGTTCTCATCCTTTTCTTACTCAATGGTCCCTTTGAGAATTAGATGAAAGCAATGGGGACCCATTGGGAAAATTGTCATTTTTCAGGGTAGACATAGACCTCTTCCCCCCTCAATTTAAAAATTAAAGTAGTTATCCAGCAGCACATACCCAAGACACTAAAGTTTGTTCAAAGTTATTCATTCAGGCTGTACATAACAGTCATCACCAGAGGGTCCAATTTAGAAAATAACGGTAATTGCATGATGCCATGCAGTTCAGACTTAGCATTCATGCACTTTATAGAAAGTAGGTCATTGGCCGGGCGTGGTGGCACTCGCTTGTAATCCTAGCACACTGGGAGGCCGAGGCGGCTGGATTGCTCTGAGCTCAGGTTGGGGACCAGCAAGAGCCAGAGTGAGACCCTATCTCTAGTAAAACAAAGCCCGGTGTTCTGGCAGGGGTCTGTAGTCCCAGCTACTTGGGAGGCTGAGGCAAGAGAATCACTTAAGCCTAATGAGTTGGAGGTTGCTGTGAGCTATGAGAGGGCCACAAAGTGAGACTCTGTCTCAATAAAAAAGAAAGAAAGAAAAACAAACAAAAAACCTAAGAAGATTGAAAGCCAATTGAAAGCAAAATAACAAAAAAAAAAAAAAGAAAGGTCATTTGGCGGAAAAAACCAAGTGCAGAACTAGGTACTGTTTTTTTGAGACAGGGTCTCGTCCCATTGCCCAGGATAGAGTGGTGGCTTCATCATCACTCTGTAACCTTAACTCCTGGGCTCCAGGGATCCTCCCTGCCTGTCTCCTCAGTTGAGACTACAGGTGTATGCCACCAGGCCTGGCTAATGTTTTTTTGTTTTATGGAGATGGGGATTTGGCTGTGTTGCTTAGGTTGGTGTTGAATTCCTGGGCTTGTGTGATCCTCTTTCTTTGGCCTCCCAAAGTGCTAGGGTTAACAGGCATGAGCCATTGTGCCCAGACTCTGCTTTTTTAGTTTTTTAAAGGGATATACATCATATACACACAGATCTCTGGATGGACTCATGAAGCTAACGGGGTTGCCACTGGGGAGAGAACCCTTAAATATACCCTTTTGTATAAGTTGAAAACAATTTTGTTTGACTCACCAGCTAAATAAATAAAAAACTCATGACACAAAAACAAAAGAATGGTCTCATTGTAGGCAGCTCCTGCCCCATCCCCATCTTTTTTTTTTTTTTTGTGGAGACAGAGTCTCACTCTATGGCCCTCAGTAGAGTGCAGTTGAGTCACAGCTCACAGCAACCTCCTTAAGCCCTCTTGGGCTTAAGCGATTGTCTTGCCTCAGCCTCCCAAGTAGCTGGGACTACAGACCCCCGCCACAGCGCCCGGCTAATTTTTGATGCAGTTCGGCTGGGGCCGGGTTTGAACTGATGACCCTCAGTATATGGGGTCTGTGCCCTACTCGCTGAGCCACAGGCGCCGCCCTCCCATCCTATCTTAAATTGCCTGAGCTTCTTCTAAAAGTTAAGGACAGGCTGGGCACTGTGGCTCATGTCTGTAATCCTAGCACTCTGGGAGGCTGAGGCTTGAGGATTGTTTGAGGTCAGGAGTCCAAGACCAACCTGAGCAAAGACCCTGTTTCTACTTAAAAAAAAAAAAAAAAAGAAAAAAAAATTAGCTGAGTGTGGTGGTGAGTGCCTATACTCTCAGCTGCTTGGGAGGCTAAGGCAGGATTATTTGAACCTAGAGTTTGAGGTTGTGAGCTAGGCTGATGCCACGGCACTCTAGCTTATGTGACAGAGTGAAACTCAAAAAAAGAGTTGAGGACACATCACAATTTTCTCAGTCATTTTTATTAATTGGCTTTTATAGGCTAAAGTGCATAGTAAAGACAAGAAAGGAGATGGCATACATAGGAAAAGGGACTTTTTTCTTGACAGCATTAGAAAGGACCTGAGATTTCCTAAGAGTCTGTTCTAAGGAACACTGGACTGAGGGAATGCGTACGCAGGCAGCAGGCCTGGGGCTGGCTTCTGCCTTGAGTCTGGGGCCTGCTAGCATGCTAAACCTGCCTAGGCAAAAACTGCAATAGAGGGTGCTGGGATGAAGGATAACACTTGGGATAGATGCTGCTGGTACTGAACATGAGTTTACCTCCATTCAGGACCCAGGGGAACCAGCACTGCTACTGAAGCTGTCCTACGGCAGGTAAAGAAACCATCATCCCAAAGTGCAAATCACAGAAAGGGGCAACAGGGGTCAATCCATAGTTAGCCCAGCCTGCTGCATAAGCTCCCAGATGGTGGGCAATCCCACTTTTCCCTCTTTTATTAGTAAATACATAACTGGGTCAGGGTGAGTTAGTAAAGTCTTTCTTACTACATGCCTCCATCTCCTGGAGGGAGGGTGCCTAAGGAGGACAGGAGGGCTTTTTGTGCTCCCTAAAGGGTTAAAGCAGTTTATAAACAACTCCTCTGGCCTCTGTTTATTAGAACGAGTTAGTCTGCAAATTAGGGCCTGGCAATTAGAATCTGTCACCTTCACTAAACTCATACTCTGTGCTTGGGGAACACTACAGAAGAAACATCTGACCAAGTAAGAACCCAGAGAGACTAGGGAAGTCCCACACGTTTCAGAGAGCCTATCCACTAACTTGCAGAAGAGAAAAAGAGGTGAGATCTGGTAACTTGGCTCTCAGTTCTGGAAGTAAAGTGCTTACTCTAGCGCAGGGGTAAATCTAAAAACAAATGTGGGCAAGCCCTAAAAGTGGATCCTCAAATAGATGCTAGATGCTAAAAGGAAATAACAAAAAACAAACTTCAGTTCCTTCATAAGGGAGCCGATGCCAGCACTACTGTGGCTGGGGCAAAAGGCAGCACTGTGTAGCACTTTCTACACCATCCTCTGGATCTCCTCAAAGTTCATCAGGTTGTTGGCCGTATCAGACCAGGCAGGATGCTGGGCTCCATCCATCTCAGAAGCAAGCTGGTTGCTTCTTTCTAAGGTATGACTTGTGCCACCAATCACCTCCTTACAGTCAGGACATATTCCCCTCTCCATGGCTCCCCCACATTCGCTAATCACATAGATATGGCCATTAGGGCACTTGAACCAGTGACCACGAGGATAACCCATGGCCTTGACAATTTGCACTCGCTCTTCCTCTGAGATGCCCAGGCCAGAGCAGGGAAGGGTGGCTTTCAGAGCTTCCATCTTTTTCTGCACAAGCTGTTCATCTTCTCGGGTAAACTTACATGTTTTCTCAAGGATATCTCGGATACTAATGACCTCTACGAGTATCCTACCCGTCACCTTCTCACGTGCCATCTTCCAGCGGGTCAGGAGGTTCACCAGGTATGTGAGTCTCTGGATTTCACTTTGGAGATCACTCAGTTCCTGGCTGGTGAAGCTCAAGCGCTTCTTGGCCAGCCAGTCATGTACCTGGTCTAGTCGAGTCTTCACTCTTTGTTGGTCTAAGAGAGTCACTTTTTTCAGGGACTCCAATAGGTTGGCCAGGTGGTCATACAAGCTGATATAATTCTCAACCAAGCCCAGGTCCTTCACTGACAGATTTTTCTGGGCCAACTTCTCCTTCAACATTAGGAAGTCTTTAGGAAGTAGCTGGTGGAGGAGGTTCTTCCTCTCCAGCAGGGCCTTGAGTCGGTCCTGGCTGATTGTGATTTCCCCTGCTGAGCCCTGGATCTTTTCCTTGATGATTTCAATCTCTTCCAGCCGCTGTTTTACACTGGTTCCATACCTCAGGTTTTTGCGGATAGGCACCTGACAGATAGGGCAGACTTTCAACTTGATGGCAATTTCGTCACCCTGCTCATTCATGTAGCGGTCTAGGGCTTGCACCTCAAAGATGTGGCTGCAGTCTTCCAGCTGCACGAAGCGGGCATCAGGCTCATCCTCAGAGCCAAAGAAGATTTGGGTGACCTCATCCACATGGCAGACACGGCATTTCTTGGGGCACGGTTCCCCGCAAAGGCCAATACAGGGGTGGCCACAAGCCAGCAGCTTAGTACAAGGCACATAGCATGGGGGTCGGTTGCACGGCTCAGAGCAGAGTTTGGTACACTGGTAGTGCCGGCAGCGCCAGACACAAGGTTCCACGCAGGGGCTACACAGCTCTCCACACTTCTTCTTGCACTGGCTGTGGACACAGCGGTTCTGACAAGTCCGCTGGCAGGGTGGGCACTCGCCAATGCATGGCTCTTGGCACTTGTGTGAGCAGATGAGTGGCCGCTTACAGGGTTGCTGACAGCGCTCATGGAAACGCCCTTCAAAGCAACTATGGCAGGAGCCTGGGCAAGGATGTCCGCAGTCCAAGATAGCACCACATTTGGTAGTGCACTTAACTGGCAAACCATACGCTAGGTCTTCTGCCTTACCACACTCCACTGGTTGGCTGTGCCCACACTTGAGTTTCATGATAACCTTTTTTGAACATAGTCGCACACAGTCCTCACCACATGGGTTGCTACAATTGTGCCCACATCTCAGAACCTTGGGGCAAGGCTCTTGGCAGCAGAAATCTGATGCAGGCATGGAACAAGGGACCATTTGTTCATGGCCACACCGAGGAATGGTTTTGGGCACCTTCACCTGACAAGGCTGACACTCCTGGAAGCAAACAAGGGGGCACCGGTGCCCATCTTGACAGATGACTTTCTGGCATGGTTTCATGCACTGGAACTCCTTGTGTGAAGAGTCATAGGGGTGGCAGGCACGGGTACAGACATGCCCACATCCCAGCCGGAACTCACAAGGCAGGCTACAGCCTCCTTCAGGCACTTTCTGGAAGTCGGAAGCTTTGGATACTAAGGTGTGGGTATCAGGGTGGTTCTGGCAACAGAGCCGGAGCGTGTGGCCTATTTGATTATTCTCTCTAAGTGTATGGATGATCCTGCTCCACAAGGGCACCTTGGCCAGCATCTGCATGTTTCCGATGCAGTACATCCCCTTCTTGGCTCGGGATAGGGCCACGCAGATGCGGTTGGGTATCTGGAGAAAACCCACCTTGCCTTCCTGGTTGCTCCGCACTAGCGAGAGGAGGATGATGTCATTCTCTTCCCCTTGGTATTTGTCCACGACATGGACCTTTACGCCAGCAAATGTCTTGGCAGGCATGAGTTTGCGCAAGCAGAAAAGCTGCCCAGTATAGGTGGTGAGGATGGTAATCTGGGATGGCAGGTATTCCTGGCACAGGAAATACTTGCACAGCTCTACCACAAAGTGAGCCTCATGTTGGTTCTGATGGCTTTTGCCTTCTTGGATTTCCTGTTCAGGAAAGTTGTGTTCTATAAAGAAAAGGTTGGAAGACACCCCCTGAAAAGGAAAGAAGCAACATGTTACAAGGTTCACTCATGGCACTTGTTTTTAATTCTTTTCTTCACGTGCATTAGACATTGACCCTGCTCCAGACAGAGATCTTGGAACTTTTTTGGTACCTGCCACATCACTACCTCTTATTCTAAAATTAATAATAACCATGTGCTTTGTTTTGAGACTATGGCAAATTATGAAATGGATAATTTATATCTATTTTATTTTTAAGACTTGTTAATAATATGTGTATATATGTATGTGTGTGTGTGTGTGTGTATACATATAATATATATATATATATATATATATTTTTTTTAAATACAGTCTCAAGCTGTTGCCCTGGGTAGAGTGCCATGGCATCATAGCTCACAGCAACCTCCAACTCTTGGGCTCAAGTGATCCTCTTGCTTCAGGTTTTCCATTTTTTTAGTAGAGATGGGGTCTTGCTTTTTGCTCCGGCTGGTCTCAAACTGGTAAGCTCAAGCTATCCGCCAGAATATCTAGAATGCTAGGATTACAGGCATGAGCCATCCCGCCTGGCCGCTTGTTAGTATTAACATTTAAAATAGCCATCTAGGCTCGGCGTCTATAGTTCAGCAGTTAAGGTGCTGGCCACACATATACCAGGGCTGGTGGGTTCAAACCCACCCCAGGCCTGCCAAACAACGACAACTACAACAAAAAAAATAGCCAGGCCTTGTGGCAGGCATCTGTAGTCCCAGGTACTTGGGAGGCTGAGGCAAGAGAATTGCTTAAGCCCAAGAGTTTGAGGTTGCTGGGATGCCATGGCACTCTACTGAGAGGGACATAATAAGATTCTGCCTCAAAAAAACAAAAAACAGCCATCTACAAGCCAAACATTATGGCCAAGGGAACAATCAGCTGTTATGATAATGAAGTTGGAGGCAGAACAGCTAACTTATTGAGCACCTTGAGTAGTCAGCACTGTGCTGATTGCTTTACATGTTACCTCCTTTAATATAGTAATAAGATGAGGCAGGAGCTATTATAGTCATTGTTCAGAAAACCTTGAACTCAGAATTTTTTTTTGACATATCTTATCAGATAATAGCCTGATCACACATGGTCCACACAAATAATGTCAAATATAATCAGATATTAAAGCGTGTGCTTTAAACACTGTAGCCAATGGTGCCACACTTGCCTATGATCTCACCAATATAAAACCACATCCGCATCTCAGTGGCCACTAAACCATTCAGCACAGCTTCTTTAACTGGAAGCTGTTTGAGCTCTACTGATTGTTTCCCTCCCCCATGTTCTGAAAAGGTCTAGAGATCTTAGCAGGGGTTGGAGGAACCAGCTCAACCTTGGTCTAATTTCAAACTTGGCCAATCAAGGCTTCGAATAAATGACAACAGTGTTCACCACCACCTTCTCTGTGAAATTATGGTCAAACTGAGACATGCTATTGGGGTGTAATGTCCACCCCGACACTCAGAATTCTTACATAACTTGGTAAAGGTTACAGAGCTCCTAAGTAGCAGGTCTGGGATTTAAAAACCCAGGTCTCTATTTTCAGTTTCTATACTAATCCTCTTCCCAATCACTAGCTTTTTGAAAAGCTTGCTCTATTCCCTTCTGAAAGCCTTTTATCATCTTGAGGAAAATAAAGTCTTCGAGGTTCCTGACACCATCGAAGAAAGATCAAGTAGGACAGACTCACCTTAATCTGCTCATACTTGAGAACAGAAGGATGATTCTCCAGATCCTGGTAAATGTGAGGGGTCAAAAGGCGGGCAACTTCAGGGCGCATGCGGTGCTGAAACAACACATGTGTCATTAGAAACATGGGCAGAGGACGAATAGATAATTTCTCTAAAGACTAGTTTGCTGGTAGAAAATCTAGGTAGGTATCTTTAAAAAACTTTTTTATTTTTTATTTTGAGACAGTCTCACTTTGTCATACTGAGTAGAGTGCCATGGCATCATAGCTCACAGCAACTTCAAACTCATAGGCTCAAGTGATCCTCTACCTCAGCCTCCCAAGTAGCTGTGACTATAGGCACCTGCCACAGCACCTGGCTACTTTTACAGTGACGGGGTCTTGCTCAGGCTGGTCTCTAACTCTGTAGCTCAAGAAATCTCCTGCCTCAGCCTCCCAAAGTGCTAGGATTATAGGCGTGAGCCACCACATCCTAGGGAGGTAACATTATTGAAAAGAATAATCAGGAGAAAACAAACACTTCCTTTACCCAACAAACTCAATACAGAGCGTGGTTTTTTTTTTTTGGAGACAGATTTCTTGCCCTTTACTATAGTATTTAGAACAGAAAACAAACTAAATTTGACAGAGTCATTTCATTACTAAACCAGTTTTATTTTGATAAGACCTCTCTTGTTGGCAGTGGATGGGTTCCCAGGGGCCTTCTAGGCATTTGGTAATAACAGAGGCCCAGCTTCTCACCTGGTAATTCAGACGGACAAAGGGAATGTTCACTTTCACTAGCCGTTCAAAAAGGGACACCTCAAGGTTGAAGTTCTTTGCCAGATCATACACGTTGGCACTAGGACGCAGCTAAGAAGAGAAACATGGCTCAGGATTCTCTACTGAAAATGTATTTATTTTAACTATATCCATCCACCCACCCATTCATCTATCTAGTAATTTTTTTTTTTTTTTTTGAGACAGTTTCACCATCATCCAGGTTATGGCATTATCGTAGCTCACAGCAACCTCAAATTCTTGGGCCCAAGTGATCCTCTTGCCTCAAGCCTCCCAAGTACCTGTGACTACAGAGTGCCTACCACAATGCTCGGCTATTTTTTCTATTTTTTAGCAGACACAAAGTCCCATTCTCACTCAGGCTGGTCTCGAACTCCTGGGCTCAAGCTATCCACCCACCTTGACTTCTCAGAGTGCTAGGCATAAGGCACTGCACCCAGGCCTATCTAACAAATGTTTTTGAAGTGCCCCCAAAGTGCCAGGCACTATCGTAGGTATTGAGAGGTTAAGGACTGATAGTGACAAGGGTTAAGGATTAATAGAACTTAAGGGGGATGTGAGAATGTCTAAAGGTGTTTTTTTTTTTTTTTAAGCTAGGCCTCCCTGAATAGTGACATCTGAGTAGATGTCTGCATGGAGGCCAGTTATTCAGTCACTGGACACGCAAGCCCTGAGGGATTGGGAACATTGAACCAATGAGATGAAGTCTGAGTAACAAGCTGAAAAATCTGATCACATTGGCCTTTCTAGGTCAGTTTAAGAAGCTTGATTTTTCTATGAAAGGCAATGGGAAACCTTTGGAGTTTTAAGCTAGGAAGTGACATAATCTGATCTACCTTTTTTTTTTTTTAAAAATCACTTTGGCTCCTTTATGGAGAGTGGATTAAAGGGTAGCAAAAACAGAAGCAGGGGGACTGGGGATTACTGCTACTGTAACAGTCTATTTAAGAGGCTACAGTGGACTATGAGAATAGTTAGATGCTGCTACTACCTCTAAAACACATGCCAAATCTAATAGCACCTGGTTTAGATTGAATGTGGGAATTGAGGGAAAGAGGAATCATATAAAGCCACTAACAAGCTTGAGGACTACTGCAGCAGAGAGACTATGGTCTTCCTTTCTGATCCCACTCCCTAAAGAGCCAGCCCATCTTCCCTTCTCAGGGACTCCTGATTTACCTGCTGGTGGTCCCCAATCAGAATGAGATGCTGGCAAGCTTTACTCAATGTGGCAATGGTGTGGGCCTCAAGGACTTCAGCAGCTTCTTCTACTATGACAATCTGAGGCTCCACCTTCTGTAGGATCTGGCGATACTTGGCAGCACCTCAAGTCAGGAAAGAAGACAGAGGTTCCTCTGAGCTGAGGGATGGGACCACCCACAGGACCACTGGTCCTCTGAGAGTCCCCTTTTGTACCTTTCCTGAACCTGGGTCAGTGATAACTGAGTGCTCATATTCATCTAGGACTGTGGTGACCATCAAATTAGACAATGAGTGCTGGGTGGTCTCCAAAGCATCATGCTCACATTGGTCATTGTGGAGGCTTCGAATTCAGCATAGCTATGTGGGTGAATTGCACCAAGAGCTCCCAAAATATGGGTTGCTTTCAATAGCTTTTCCTCTACCTACTAAAGAAGCTTCTCTTTATTGTCCTAGATAATCTATTAGGACTTTGGTACAAAAAGCGAACTTGGTTGGAACAGGTCAATTTCTCCACACTCTCTTACCTGTGGTTGTCATTCCTACAACCTGGGCATCTTTAAGGATGTGCAGGTCTTCCTGGAGCCTCAGCTCAGCCATTCTCTCTGCTGATGTGCGGTACTGGCGTTCATGGTTGAGGATCTTCCGGCGGGTGTCAGCCTGGTACATCTTTAGCCACAGTCTGGAGAATGGGAAGAACCAGGAAAGGAAACCATGTACTCTTTGAGAAAGGTGGAGGAACCCCCTTCAGTGTGCCAGTGTATGATGTAAACACCCTGGACCCTTGAGGAGCTCGTAGGCCACAGCGAGGATGGGGATGGAAAAGGAAGAGGCCCTGATAGATAGACTCAAAAGTTCAAAATATCCAACAAAAAGATATGCAGAGTAGTCAGGAGCTATGGAAGGGGGTGGAATAAAGAACAAAGCTTAACTATTGGGAAAAGAATAAAATTCAGAAAAGCTTCAGGAGGGATTTCTGATAAATTTTTCCTGCACCATCCTTGCCTGAGTCCCCTCCCCTCTCCTAATTCACCAGAGTACCTTGTTTTATAAGTAAAACAGATCATGTGACTACTCTGGTACAAAACCTTGCAATGGCTTTCTGATAAAATCACTGCTTCTCATTCAGCCCTGTAGGCTCCCCTCCCATCTGGCCTCCTGCTCCCTTCTCCCTTGACTTCACATGCCACCTTTCTTTGCGCCACAGTTGTACTGGCTGTTTTCTTTCTGTTCTCACAGCCATGCTCCCTCCCTTACCCTTTGCCTATGTGGTCCCCTCCACCCCATCTGTTCTCCCTTTTCCACTGGCCTTGATAACTCATGCTGATCCTCCCGAAGCTGTCTCCAAGGCCACTCTCCTGGGTACCAATGAGTAGCTCAGAGTCCATGTAACATTCTTAGTACTCCCTGTTCTTTCCTTTCTTAGTGTTTAAGCTCATTTGTAACTTTTTATTTGTGGAATAATGTGACTAATTTGTCTCTTCTGATGTCTTTTAAGTTCCATTAAGGTAAAACAAGTGTCTTTTCTATCCAACACTGCATCCCTGGCACTCAGCTCGGTGGTGGTGATCAATTAGTCAACATTATTGAAAGAAAGGGGATGGGGTATTCTGGGAACAGAAAAGGAACTCTTGGGGAAATTACATGGGCTGGCTGGCTGGGCATGGGGCACAGTACCTATAAAGCTGCCAGCGAGAATTGAGGTCCAGCTGCCAAACATCCTGGATCTCCTTAGCCTCAGCCTCAGTCATGGTGTTCAGTTTACGAAGCTCATCCTTTACTTTATTCTTCATTTTCTTTTTCTGCTTGCGCTGGATCTGTAGAGATCAATACCAGGCAAGGTATCATCTAAGCAGATGTGGGGGCCATCGTACATCTCTGATAAATTTCAAGTGTCTCACATTCTCCTAACAGCTATTACATCACACAAGGGCTCTGGTACCAATTTGCATGGATTTAGATGCTTACTCTACCTTTTTAGGCTGTGAGATCAAGGAAGTTACTTAACCTTTATAGCTCTCTCAGCATCCTCCCTCCCCCCCTCCCCCCCAGTGGTAAGACTTTCATTAGAAGTTAGAAAGGAATACAGAAGAAGTAAAAAGCACCAGAGTTTCTGGAAGGGGGGAAAGAACTGAAGAACTCCCTTGGGAGTCTCCATGTGGGCTCTTTTGTCTAGGGGTCTTAAGTCTAGAGCAGGTGTCCTCATACCTTTTAAAAAGGGGGCCAATTCCCCTCAGACAGTTGGAGGGCCGGACTATAGTTTAAAAAAAAACAAACTATGAACAAATTCCTATGGATACTGCACATATCTTATTTTGAAGTAAAAAACAAAACGGAAACATACAATTCACACGGAAGCATGTGGCCTGTGGGTCGTAGTTTGAGGACCCCTGGTCTAGAGGATTACATATGGCTGGCAGTTGGTAGACAATGAGTGCATTAACAAATGAATGAGATCTATTATTGGCTTGTGCCTGTGGCTCAACGGGGGGTAAGGCGCCAGCCACCTACACCTGAGCTGGCGGGGTAGAATCTAGCCCTGGCCCACCAAACAACAATGACGGCTGCAACCAAAAAAAAAAAAACTGGCTGGGCGTTGTGACGGGTGCCTATAGTCCCAGCTACTTGGGAGGCAGAGGCAAGAGACTCGCTTGAGCCCAGGAATTGGAGGTTGCTGTGAGCTGTGATGCCATGGCACTCTATCCAGGGTGACAGCTTGAGGCTCTGGCTCAAAACAAAAACAAAAACA
>CAUYON010023357.1:0-13393 GCA_963573935.1 Arctocebus calabarensis
ACAACAATGACGGCTGCAACCAAAAAAAAATGGCCGGGCGTTGTGGCGGGCGCCTGCAGTCCCAGCTACTTGGGAGGCGGAGGCAGGAGACTCGCTTGAGCCGAGGAATTGGAGGTTGCTGTGAGCTGCGATGCCACGGCAATATATCCAGTGTTACAGCTTGAGTATATGTCAAAAAAAAAAAAAAAAAAAAAAAAAAAAAAGATAATGTATAATGTTAAAAACTTTTAAATATTTGTGAAACAGCCAGACACAATGGCTCACACCTATATCCTAGCACTCTGGGAGGCTGAGGAGGGTGGATCACTTGAGCTCAGGAGTTCAAGACGAGCTAGCCTAAGCAAGAGTGAGACCCCGTCTCTAAAAAAATAGCTGGATGTTGTGGTGGGCGCCTGTAGTCCCAGCTACCCAGGATGGAGACTGAGGCAGGAGATCTCTTGAGCCCATGAGTTTGAGGTTGCTGTGAGCTATGACACTACAGCGCTCTACTGAGGGAGACAAACGGACTCTGTCTCAAAAAAAAAAAAAAAATTATTTGTGAAAAATTTTTTCTTTTTTTGTAGAGACAGTCTCACTTTATTGCCCTTGGTAGAGTGCTGTGGCGTCACACAGCTCACAGCAACCTCCAACTCCTGGGCTTAGGCAATTCTTTTGCCTCAACTTCTTGAATAGCTGGGGCTACAGGCTCCCGCTAAACGCCCGGCTATTTTTCTGTTCTGCAGTTTGGCTGAGGTCGGGTTTGAACCCGCCACCTTTGGTATATGGGGCTGGCGCCCTACTCAATGAGCCACTCAAGGCGCCACACTTGTGAAACTTTAAATTTTTTTTAACTTTTATTTTTTTGGCCAGGGCTGGGTTTGAACCCTCCACCCTTGGCATATGGGGCCGGCACCCTACTCCTTGAGCCATAGGCACTGCCCTTTTTTTTATTTTTTGGAGACAGTCTCACTTTGTCACCTTTGGTAGTGTGCTGTGGCATCATAGCTCACAGCAACCTCAAGCTCTTGTGCTCAAACATTTTTTTTTTGCTTGGCCTGGTCTCAAACCTGTGAGTTCAGGCAGTCCACCCACCTATAGCCATGAGTCACTGCGCCTAGCCTCATTAAAGGTACTTCCCAAAGATAGGAGTCTAATAAGAAAGTTCTTATTTGATGGATCAATCCATTCACATCCTTTGATTGGAGTAAAAAAGGGATAATATAAAACCTGTATTCTGTTAGCTTAACCAAGGCGGCAAAGCCTAGTTGAGGCTTTTGCAGTGCTTCAGTAAGGTCACTGCAGACTCAGATTATTTGTCTTTAAACTGCTGTCTTCCACATGTCTTATCCTCTTCTAGTTCTCATGGCCTTATGCTGACTATAGCTAGGTATCTCATTAAGTTAGATAATGTCCAGCAGTAAAAGGTGCCTCTTCTTTCTTCCTTTTTAGAACATCGGAATCTTCTCTGTCCCTCATGCCAACTCCCACAGCTTCAGGACCTATCCCATCCCTCCCCAAGTAGATTTCTCTCATCTTGGCCCACATTGGGTCACATTAGATCAGGATTTACCTGGGAGAAAAATGAGTGTCTAGATAATCCGAGTTAGCACAGAAGTGGAAGATTATGGCTGTTGGACAATCTGCTGCCATGGAAAAAACAAAGATGAGGAGTAAATCAGTCTGTAAATGGATGGCATAGTCTTTGTGGGTGTTCCCTTTAAGATGTGGGGTGGTACACAAGCATATTTTTAAGTGGAAGGTCTGGTGGTAAAGCCAGATTTTGAAATGGAAGAAAGTTGATTTTTTTTTGTTTGTTTATTTCTTATTTTTTGTTTTTTTGCTTTTAAGGAGCAAGAGCATTAGGGGGTGAGGAAAGGTAGAGGTGGTGAAGGAAGAATGTCGGTGCTAGTAGGAAGGAAGGGCTGTCTCTCTTTCTGAAGCTAGAGGATTAAAAGAAAAGATTAATGGTACATGAATAGCTTCATTTCAGGAGTAAAACTCACTCTTGTGTCTGGGTCCACTTACCCACTCACGTTGCTTTTTTTTTTTTTCTTTTATTTATTTATTTTTTTGAGACAAAGTCTCACTATGTTGCCTTCAGTAGAGTGCTATTGCGTCACAGCTCACAGCAACCTCAAACTCTTGGGCTTAAGCAATCCTCTTGCCACAGCCTCCCAAATAGCTGGGATGGCAGGTGCTGAGCGGTGCCCTAGCTGCTGAGCCTGTTTCTTCATTTAGTTTTCTGTGTTGCCTTTTTTTCACTTTCTGTATCTATTTGTCTAAGTCCTGTGTAGTTTTACAAGTCAGTCTTACCTGTCTCTGATGTACTTAACATTGTTCTAAATGCATACCAGCCCGTTTCATGCAGCCCCTTCCATGCACTGATGATGTTTTCAGGATGAAAACCGAGGTTTACTTCATGGATCTGGCGGTCCTGTAAGGTCTTATGCCCCTTTCCTGTAACTGCTTCAGTTCAGCCCTTTTCCATATTTCCAATGTCAAGATTTTAAGAGCAAACCTATCACTCAAAGGGAAGGAGGAAAGGCAGGTCTCAAAGGCAGCGAACATATATACAGTTGAACCTCTGTAAGGTGACCACCCAAGAGACTGTAACAAACTGGTCAACATACAAAGGTGGTTAACCAGAAGGAACTTCTGTTAAGTACATGTGGTGCAAATTTGGTTACCTTAAAGAGGTGGTCAGTGTAGGGAGGTTTAAAAATATTCAGTCATATTTTCTTATACAGTGGTTCTTGAAATTGTGTTATTACCACATGTGATTTATCTTGGGCCATCTTTTTTCATGTTAAATTTTATTTATGTTCATATCTTCTAAAGAGATAAGGTTCTTAACTTGTGGGTAGTGTTAAGAATTAAAAAAGCTAGCTGCTCCCACAAAACGTAAATAAAGGAGATTGGTTTGCCCAATGTGTTAGTGGGAAAAATTGACAAGTAAGCATGCGGTTGGTTATGTAGTGCTGCTTTGCAGTCAAGGGCAGCACGCTTAGGAATTAGGAAGCCCAGGAGACTGGTCTCATTTGCCCCCATGTTTCTTACAGTTTGCAGTGTTCAACCTTTATTCCAGCTCTTCCTGCTCTCTTTGCCTCTCTCCATTCTTGGAGTCTTACACATCGCTGCCAGAGCTGTCTTGCCTTCAGAGTGCTTGCTCATCACACTGCTCCTCACCATCATTAGAGGAATGATGACTTCATTTACTACTTCAGGACCCTAAACTTTTAAGACTGCTTTTCATTTTCCAAAGCAGACATACTCCTTGGATATTTTAAAGCTTTACAAATACGCTATTCTATATGAAGACTTCTTTTTGTACCTGTTAATGCTCTGTTTAAAATAAATGTTTTAACTGTCCTTCCTATTGCCTCAGCCACTATATATGTTGCATTCTGTAATGTGTTAACATGATTTAGATTAATGAGGGACTTTCATCCAAAACATAGGAGCTAATTTATTTTCCATTATGGAGGTGCACTTTTCTGTTAAAGCAGTCCTCCAGAAATAGCACAGCCACTGCTTTGTCTACCAGGGTAGTGGCTTTTGGTGGGGCGGCTCATTTTGAATGTGAGTGATTGATAATGCATAATTTCAGCACATGATTTACTTTTTCTTTTTTTTTTTTTTTTTTTTTGAGACAGAGTATCAATGTTTGACTCTTGGTAGAGTGCAATGGGCATCACAGCTCACAGCAACCTCCAACTCTTGGGCTCAAGTAATTTTCTTGCCTTAACCTCCCAAGTAGCTGGGACTATAGTTGCCTGCCACAATGTCCAGCTATTTTCTTGTTGCATTTGTCATTGTTGTTTAGCTGGCGCATACCGGGCTCAAATCCGCCAGTCCCAGTATATGTGGCCAGTGCCCTAACCACTGAGCTATGGGCTCCAAGCCAACAGATTGTTTTATATATAGTTTTGCTGCTGCTTGGAAATACTTTAACTCTCATCTCCTAGCATTATCTGAGACTCTCTTTATCAAAGATTGTCTAGTTAATTCCTATTGTTCATAATTGGTTGGATTTACCTATGGAGCATGAGAACTTTTTATTTTATGAACAGCTTTATGAGTATGTTCTCAGGTATAACATCCCCTTCCTTTCCCGGTCCCCTTTTGCAGCACTCCCCCACCCCCAGTGCTCATTCTCATACTTAACGGTATAATTTATTATTTCAGGTCTTTTTCTTTGAGTTTGCAAAAGTAACTATGCACACAAATGTGTCTTTATAGTCTTTGCCAACTTAACCTTTTTTTTTTCTGAGGGTAGAGTAAGGGGAGGGAATGGATGCTAATCTAGACTGAATATGGAAAGAGAATAACGTAGGTGTCCCAAAGGTCTTGTAGAAGTTTGTTTTACAGCGGGTGTGTGCCAGAACCAATAATACAGTACAAGGGTACAACCTCATGTTTTATGCCAGTTGACCAATATTTCTTTTGTTTCCTCAGATCAATGTAACCACTGTGCGGGAATATCTGCCAGAAGGAGACTTTTCAATAATGACAGAGATGCTCAAAAAATTTTTGAGCTTCATGAATCTTACTGTAAGTAGCTTTTACTGCAGCTCATTTTAAATGTTAAGAGTAATACGTTGGGCTCGGCGCCTGTGGCTCAACGAGCTAAGGCACCAGCCACGTACACCTGAGCTGGCGGGTTCGAATCCAGCCCGCCAAACAATAATGACGGCTACAACCAAAAAAAAAAAAAAAAAAAAATGGCCGAACCTTGTGGCGGGCGCTTGTAGTCCCAGCTACTTGGGATGCGGAGGCAGGAGACTCGTTTGAGCCCAGGGAATTGGAGGTTGCTGTGAGCTGTGATGCTACAGCACTCTATCCAGGGTGACAGCTTGAGGCTCTCTGTCAAAAAAAAAAAAAAAAAAAGAGTAATATGTTGACAGTAGAAATAAAAATATTATGGCCCTGGGCTCGGCGGCCATAGGCTCAGCACCTGTACATAGTGGTTATGGCGCCAGCCACATACACTGAGGCTAGCAGGTTCAAACCTTGCCCAGGCCAGCTAAACAACCGCTATAAAAAATAGCCGGGCATTGTAGCAAACACCTGTAGACTCAGGTACTTGGGAGGCTGAGGCAAGAGAATCACCTAAGCCCAAGAGTTTGAGGTTGCTGTGAACTGTGATGCCAGAGCACTCCACTGAGGGTGACATGGTGAGACTTTTGTCTCCAAAAAGAAAAAAAATACTCTGGCCATAGATAGTAAGTTGAAGCAAAAAGGGATTCTCTTAATTTTTCATAATTATAATTAATCAAGATGATTATTGTGTTTTATGACACAATTTTATGTGTCATTTAATCGTCGATTTAATGCTCTTTTTTTGTAGAGACAGAGTCTTACTTTATTGCCCTCAGTAGAGCGCTGTGGAGTCACAGCTCACAGCAACCTCCAGCTCTTGGGCTTAGGCGATTCTGTTGCCTCAGCCTCCCGAGTAGCTGGGACTACAGGCACCTGCCACAACGCCCGGCTATTTTTTGATGCAGTTTGGCTGGGGCCGGGTTTGAACCCGCCACCCTCGGTATATGGAGCCCGCGCCCTACTTGCTGAGCCACTTAATGCTTTTTAATATTTGTTAAAATATTAACTGTTACTTCCTTTCCTTCTTTATCCTCCCCTTTCAGTGTGCTGTTGGAACAACAGGCCAGAAGTCTATCTCTAGAGTGATTGAATATTTGGAACATTGCTAGCTGCTTTCCCTTTGCTTCAGGTGCTTGGTAATGCTGGAGCTATTCTTAGACAAAGAAAAGTCATGAAAGAAGTCCTTGAAGATATACCAAGAACATTCATCAGTGTCATTCGTGTTTGGATTTTTAAGACCACCTGATTTCTTCGTCATGCATTCTGCATTTGCTAAATGACAGTTACTACATCAATCTGCAACTATCAAAAATGAGGGAAAAGGTTCAGGCTGTTAACAAATCCTTGCAGTATTTAAGTACATTTACTTTGGCAGAGTTTATACCCTCCCCTTGTTTTCTTGCTTTACTCTTGGCAAGGTTTAAGGGGAAAATTTGTGCTGCTGTTAGTGCAACTGCTGTGTATGTTGAGCCACTGTTGTCATGCCAGCCAGGTGCAAAGGCAGCTTAAGCTACTGAGGTATCGAATGTTCTGAGGACATTCTAGACAACAGCTTAGTTCCTTTTTCAGGCTCATTTGCTTTTGCTTTTTTGTTGAATGATTCCAATCGTAAATAAAGCTTTTAATAATTTTGTGAATTTTTTGGTTGTTGTTCCCTGAACTACTGTTTATATTTAAAATTAGATGGAATCCAAAGACACAAGGGATTAATAGTATATTTTTTTATTCTTGATTAGGTTTGGGTTATTGAACTATTTTTCACTTTTGTGACCATGAACCATATCCAATATCATACCATAATGTGTCATAGCTGTAGACACAAGAAAACAAATAACAGTTGAGGGAATATTATATAAGATGATGTGTCCTGTTCAAGGAATAAGCAAAATATACAAACCCAGGGTAGTTTACACTTAATGCTAGGGAGGCTCTTGAAACATTATTAAGTTTTGAGGGAAGATTCTCTAGATATATTTTCTAATGTTCGATACAATAAATATAAGGAAGCTAAAACACCAATGTGGAATTCATGTTTCCAGATAACATGTATATTCTTCTATAGAATGACAGGATCAATTGCATAAGCGCAAAGCCTTAAATTGCTGGTTTAGAGAAGACCCTTTTTTCATTCAGATTCTTTGTTCATAAAACAATTGTTTGAAAAAAACAGTTATGGAACACACAAAAACATTTTATAGGTGTAGTTTTATGATGTTGCAATTTTTTCTTTTAGTAATTACTCAGACCACTGGTTATACATTTCTTTTTTTTCTTTTGTATTGATTGGGCCTGAATACAGGCTTTCCAGAGATATGTTTCATTAATACTTTTAAATGCCTTTCAGGTAGTTAAATCATGTTTCACTTTGGATTTGTAAAACTTAAAGCCATAAAAATATTAGTTTGGTGTGTATTGGGGAAAATAGCTTAAAGTCTAATTTTTACCCATTTAGACTTTGTTATTTCCTTGTATAAAGTGACAAATCGGGGCTCTTGTATCAGTGCCAGCTGTAATGTTTTTTAATGCAGTGGCTGCCTTCTATTGTCTTCCTATTTTTGATAATGCAGATTGTTGGGAAATCTATAAGGAAGTAACTGATTCCAGGCAAATTGTTTTCTTCTTCCCTTCTACCCACCCCAACCCCTACCTGTCATTTTTTAAGAACATAGTATACCAGTGTAACGTGGGAGAGATTGAAATTGTATTTGCCCTGAGTATAAAAGCTAGCTTAGCAAACTATTTTAAAAGCATATCGGTAAATGATACCCATAAAATTAAATTGGTTAGATATATGTTGCTTAATTATTTTAAAGTACATTGGTATTTATTAATCATTCATTGGCTTTAGGGAAAGAAACTGATTTGGTAAAACTGACTTGTTTTAGATGGTGAGAATATTATCAAGCATTTGGATGAGAACAATCAGGGTGAGCTACATTTTTCTGTTACACTGGTAATCATTTTGAGAATTGATTTACCTCAGTGTTTAACAGTTTTTTGTTTTGTTTTGTTTCTTAAATAATAACTAATTGTCAAGCACTGATAGAGATGCAGATTTTGGTGGGGGAGATGGCACCTCACCAACTGCAGTGCATTTGTGTGTTTTTAACCCTCAGAGAACTCTGCATTTTAGGGTACTTGAGGCTGACTTGCAAATTAACTAAAGTTTTAAAGTAACCTTTTTTTTTCCATTGTAAATATTTCTGTAAATAATACCAATTGGAAATTAGAACAGTAGAGTACTTTTCTGAATCCAATCCTATTTTTATTTTATACAGTATTTCTCAGCTGTGATCTTTGGAGCAAAAGCCAACGGCAGGAAAAAATAGTTTGTACCAGTTTCATGAAGTATGTCTTTGGGTTTTTGTAAATAATTTTAACTCAAATAAAATTGCTACTTTCAATACACATGTTGTCTTTTTAACATAAATCTATTGACGTATATTGGAGAAAGAAGTCTCTCACAACCTTGATACAGCTGACTAATGGGAAGCGTGACTAGGGGGAAAAATGCTGTGTCACTTAAGTAAATTTCCACCTGACTACATATGCATAAACATTTAAGAAATTTTTGTTAAATATTATATGTTCATGTTTTTAATAATACTCATCTGAATACTCTGCAACTCAGGCTAGTTAGGGATAGCAGATTTTCAATTGTGTAATTAGGATTTTGGCATACTTATGTTGCTTGAGGTCTTTTTGCCCTTCTGAATATAACCTGAGATAACTTTCCTTCTGAGTTTTTACAACTACTTTGTAGTTTTTCGATTTTCTTCTTGTCAGCCTTTGAGCCTCCTTCCTTCACCACAAGTAGATTCTTCAACCTGTTTTTTTCCAACAAAACCAGATTGCAGAATCTCTCCTGGGAGTTCCTATCTACTCTTCCCCACTCACACAAATAAGCAGTGTATAGGAGAGGGTTAAAGCTGGAGGCTATGGATATAGAAAGATCTAAATCACACATAAGTTTTGATTTCTATTTCTGATAACTTATTTATTGACTTTGAGCAAATTCTTGAATTAACATGTTTCTTCAACTAAGGAAATGGGTTTAGTACTTAGCTTTTATGTGAAGATTAAATAAGTACATGTGAAGCATTAGCACAATGTTCTAAATTTAGTGGAGGCTTGGTAAATGGTAACTTTTACCATTTTACTACTTTATGAGAAAGTTAAAATGCTCTGAGCAGTGGAGTAGAGTACTGTGACTGTTAAGGATATCTGTGATGCTGTTTCACACCACTAGGGTCATTAGGGTTTCGGTTATTTAACAACAACCCTTAAAATTGCTGTTTCCAAAGTTGGTTTTGTTAATAGGAAGAAGCAGGGGAACATTGAAAGCTCAGCAATCATTAAAATGTTCCAAATACGTCTTTAAGGGGTGGGTTTTTTTTAAACATTAGAAGAAAGGATTTAAAGAGGTTTACACAACTCACTATCAGTTAATGGTATCCTGATAGTGGGTGTGTAGGTGACTAACTTGATGTATTAATGTCCTTTGAGCAAAGAATTTGTTGGTTTTTTTTTTTTTTTTAGGTGAGACAGAGCCTCAAGCTGTCACCCTAGATAGAGTGCGGTGGCATCACAGCTCACAGCAACCTCCAATTCCTGGGCTCAAGCCAGTCTCTTGCCTCCGCCTCCCAAGCAGCTGGGATTACAGGTGCCCGCTACAATGCCCGGCCATTTTTTGGTTGTAGCCATCGTTTGGTGGACCCTGGCTGGATTTGAACCCGCCAACTCAGGTGTACATGGCTGGCACCTTAGCCTGTTGAGCCACAGGCGCTGAGCCTGAGCAAAGAATTTGAATAAATAGTGTTTTGGTCAAACCTCTATTTCCCTCTCTAACCTTTGTGTGTGTGAATTGAGAGAAATACAGAAAATCTTACCTGTTTATTACCTAGTTTTTAGATATGAACCTGTCCAGAATTGTATTACAGAAGATGTAGGTAAATGAAACTAAGTAAGCTATTTCAAGATTGGTTAATACTAACTAGATTCAAAGTTAAGAGTGCACATTATAGTCCCTACACAATCAGTAAAAATAAGGCAAGAGATAAAGCAGCTAGAGCTGCTTGATGATCAAAATGGAACACTGAAAAATATTAACCAGAGGAAGGCAGAGAGGGAGTAACAGTATGAAAAAACAAGAAAAGTATAGCAAAGACAAATCAGTAAAAAATACTTTAAAGACAGAAAACAAGCCAGTCATGTCCATTAAATATTTTGATACCTCAAACTCTTAAGCAATTTTAAGGGCTTGAGCCAGTGGTCCTCAACCTTCCTAATGCTGCGACCCTTAAAATTATTTTTGTTGCTACTTAAAGTGTGCAAAAATATGTTTTCCAAAACTGTGTTTTCTGATGGTCTCAGGAGACCCCTGTGAAAGGGGTCGTGATCCACAGGTTGAGAACTGCTGGCTTAAGTGATTCTTGCCTCGGCCTTCCAAGTAGCTGGGACTACAGATGCCCACCACAATGCCCATCATAGCTCATAGCAACCTTAAACTCCTGATCCAACTACAACCCCCCAAATTGTAGTTATTGTTTAGCAGGCCCTGGGCCAGGTTTGAACCAACCCCAGTGTATATGGCTGGTGCCCTAACAACTGAGACTTGGGCACCAAGTCATTTTAATATAGAATTGACAAACTGATTCTAAAATTTACATGGAAATGCAAAGGGCATAAAATAGTCAAAATAATCTTGAAGAATTACAAAGCTGGCTGAGTGCGGGAGCAGTGGCTCTTGCCTGTAATCTTAGCACTTTGGGGGTGGATGTCTTCAGCTCAGGAATTTGAGACCAGCCTGAGGAAGAGCTAGATTGTGTCTCTACTAAAAATAGAAAATCTAGCCCGGTATGATGGAGGTTACCTGTAGTCCCACCTACTTGGGAGGCTGAGACAAGAGGATCACTTGAGCCCAGGAGTTTAAGGTTGTTGTGAGCTATGATGCAATAGCACTCTATTCAGGGTGAAAGAGGAGGACTTTGTCTCAAAAAAATAAAAATAACAAAGCTGGATGATGAACACTTGAACTTCAAATTTTACTATAAAACAATAGCCAAGATCATGTGTTTTGGGCATAAGGACAAAAATCAATACAATGAAGACAGAATGTAAAAATAAACCTGCACATAAATGGTTAACTGATTTTTGGCAGAGGCACCAAAACAATTTAATGTAGAAATGAAAAATCTTGGCCAGACGCAGTAGCTCAAGCCTGTAATCCTAGCACTTTGAGAGGCCGAGGTGGGTGGACACTTGCCTGAGCTCACAGGTTTGAGACCAGCTTGAGCCAGAGTGATAGATCTCTAAAATAAAATAGCTGGCTGTTGTGGCGGGCTCCTGTAGTCCCAGCTACTTGGGAGGTGGAGGCAGGAGAATGGCTTGAGCCCAGGAGTTGAAGGTTGCTGTGAGCTGTGATGCCACGGCACTCGACCCAGGGTGACAGCTTGAGGCCTGTCTCAAAATAAATAAATGAATGAATAAATAAATACATAAAGTAAAAATTAAAAATAGGTGGGTGTTGTGGCAGGCACCTGTAGCCCCAGCTACTAGGGAGGCTGAGTCAAGAGAATTACTTAAGCCCAGGAATTGAAGGTTGCTGTGAGCTGTGATGCTATGGCACTCTACCAAGTGAGACTCTCCTATCTCAAAAAAAAAAAAAAAGATTTGATATTAATGAAACAAATTCAAAGATATTAAAAATATTTCTTAGCAAAATAGGAATAGAAGGGAACTTACGTGAGATGATTGAAAGTACTTTAAAACTTACACAAATATTCTTTCTTTTTTTTTTTGAGACAGAGCCTCAAGCTGTTGCCCTGGGTAGAGTGCAGTGATATCACAGCTCACAGCAACCTCCATCTCCTGGGCTCCAGCGAGTCTCCTGCCTCCGCCTCCCAAGTAGCTGGGACTACAGGCGCCTGCCACAATGCCTGGCTATTTTTTGGTTGCAGCTGTCGTTGTTTGGTGGGCCCTGGCTGGATTCGAACCCGCCAGCTCAGGTGTCTGTGGCTAGTGCCTTAGCCGCTTGAGCCACAGGCACTGAGCCCAAATATTCTATCTTAATAGTAAAATTCTAGGAGTATTTGCTTTAAAGTCAGGAACAGGCTGGGTTTGGTGGCTCATGTCTATAATCCTAGCACTTTGGCTGATATAGGTGGCTTGCCTGAGCTCAAAAGTTTGACATCAGCCTGAACAAGAGTGAGAACCTGTCTCTACTAAAATAACAGAAATATTAGCCAGTGTTATGGTGGGTGTCAGTAGTTCCAGTTACTTGCAAGGCTGAGGCAAGAGATTTGCTCGAATCTGGGACTTGGAGGTTGCTGTGAGCTATGCTGATGCCAGTGCTGTCTACCCAGGGTGACAGAGTGAATAAAAGAAAAAGATTTTCAATGTTAGTACTAATAGGTAATATTTAACATTATATTGGCCGTCATAGCAAGGCAAATGATTAAAGATACAACATTTTGAAGGACTGAAATAAAACTTGAAAATATTCGATATGATTATCTACATAGAAAATCCAAATTCTATGATTTTTCTGAACCTTTTTTTTTTTTTTTCCCCTTTGAGACAGAGTCTCACTCTGTCGCCTTGGTAGAGTTCTGTGGCTTCACAGCTCACAGCAACTGCCAACTCTTGGGCTTAAGCAATTCTCTTGCCTCAGTCTCCCGAGTAGCTCAGACTATAGGCGTCCGCTACAATGCCCGGCTATTTTTTGTTGGAATTGCCACTGCTGTTTTATCTGGTTGGGCCTGGGTTTGTACCTGCCACCCTTGGTATATGGGGCTGGTGCCCCACCCACTGAGTCACAGGCACCACCCTGAATTCTATGATTTCTCTAATAGAAAATTTGTTACAAATAAACAGATAAATAGCCGGGCGTTGTGGCGGGCGCTTGTAGTCCCAGTACTCGGGAGGCTGAGGTAAGAGAATCGCCTAAGCCCAGGAGTTGGAGGTTCCTGTGAGCTGTGTGATGCCACAGCACTCTACCAAGGGCTATAAAGTGAGACTCTGTCTCTACCAAAAAAAAAAAAAAAGAAATAAAAAGATAGTTTAAGGCTTGGCGGGGTGGCTCACGCCTGTAATCTTAGCATTTGGGAGGCCAAGGTGGGTGGATTGCCTAAGCTCATATGTTTGAGACCAGCCTGAGACAGAGGGAGAGCCTGTCTCTAAAAATTAGCTGGGCATTGTGGCAGGTGCCTGTAGTCCCAGCTACTTGGGAGGCTGAGGCAAGAGAATCACTTAAGCCCAGGAGTTTGAGGTTGCTGTGAGCTGTGACAGCACAGCACTCTGCCGAGGACAAAAGAATGAGACTCTGTCTCAAAAAAAAAATTTTATCAACATGACTGGATATCATTTCAGAAAACAAACACAAAGAGCTCAGACCATCTTGCTAAAGATAAAATACTAGAAGAAACATTAAAAAAAAAATCTTAAGGCTCCGCGCCTGTGGCTCAACAGGCTAAGGCGCCAGCCACGTACACCTGAGCTGGCGGGTTCGAATCCAACCCGGGCCCACCAAACAACAAGAACGGCTGCAAGAAAAAATGGCTGGGCATTGTGGCAGGCGCCTGTAGTCCCAGCTACTTGGGAGGCGGAGGCAGGAGACTCGCGTGAGCCCAGGAATTGGATGTCGCTGTGAGCTGTGAAGCCACAGCACTCTATGCAGGGTGACAGCTTGAGGCTCTGTCTCAAAAAAAAAAAAAAAAAAAATCTCAAAGTGGTTTTGACTTGGCGTTTCTCTGATGATTAAGAATGATGAGCATTTTTTCATGTGTTTGTAAGGCACACGCCTGTCTTCATCAGA
>CAUYON010023360.1:0-16444 GCA_963573935.1 Arctocebus calabarensis
TTTTTTTTTTTTTTATAATTTTATTGAATCATAATTTTGTACATTGGTGCAATCATAGGGCACGATTCATATACATTCAGAAATGTTTTGATCGTACTGTTACAGTTAGCCTTCATGGCATTTTCTTGATCACTATATAAAGACATTGATACTCTACATTTAATAAGTTTCCCCAGTACGTAAAATGAGGGTTTGGGTTATAAAAAGTAAAAATTTTTGATCTATTTTTATTTTGTGGTTAATAATAATGCTTGAAGTTGCTGTAAATTTTAACCTTGGTTGTAGTCCACAGTGTCCTGTGGCTAATTACTAAACAGACTGTAATTGTACTTTTACTTTTCTCAGTAATCCAAGAATTATTTATAAGTGTTCTCTAATTTCTAAAAGCTAGAAGCGAAGTTGTAAGTTACTTGTTTTTCATTTCTAGGAGTATTAGATTTTAATCGGAGAACACTGTTTACATGTTTACTTCATACAATACATTGACATTTCTTTAGACCTTTAAATGTTCAATTGATAAAATTCTATGGACACAGTAAACCTAATATGATTTATAGAGCTTTTTAAAATACAACATTCAGATTTATCTGTCCTTTCCCTGAAGTTATATAGATGTCTGCACATAAAGTCTATATGTACGTGTGTATATACATATGTAAATGTTTACATATCATCTGTTGATTTATTTATCTCACAAACTCTATCTGCTCATAAACTCTATCTGTTCAACATTTAAATGCAACCTTGGCAATGACACCTCTGATTCTTCAATGATGGTTAACACAGTTGCCTTTCTACCATCCCCCTTATTTTTCTCCATAGCATTTATCTCAAATGATATTTGAATACTTAATAATCTGTGTTCTCTAATATATTAGAATGCACATGGGAACTCGATGTTCTGGACTATGACTCCCCTGCAGCTAGTCAAGGGCAGCATGCATTCTAACACATTTATTTTACTGTGTGTTCATTTTGTTTATGGTTAATAATTCAATGCAGGTCAACTTGTTATTCAACCCATAAATTTAGGTGCCTATTTAAGAGAATCCAATTAATAATTATATAAAGCCTTTTTATAACAGGGGCTATTTGTCTAAATCTTCCTTTATGAACCCTTTTCTTGTGGCTGGGTTGGCTCAGTTAATAAAATGCAAGCTTATGCTCTTTCTAATCCAAATCCAGCTCATATTTCACCAGGTATAAATCTACCTGGCCTCATTTTTATCTCCTTGATGACTTTAGCATTCCCCATCCTTGACTTTATCAGATTCCATCGCCAGACCCATCCACCCCTAAAACCTCTTTTGACACTGATTCCTTTCTTGTGTGAATAATATTCTGATCTTTTGCTAGGGAGGAGAGCTGTAGACTTTCCAACTGTTGAGAATTGTTTCTCCCCACTTTGGATGACATGTCTATTCTCCAATTCTTAGCCTGTGCAATTAGGTGGAACTAGGCTGTGCTATTCTTCCCACTCCAAATTTTTCAGTAGGAAACAATTTTTCCAAACTTAACTAACCAGCATTTTGTGTATTATAATCTGCAATGACAGGGCAAAGGAAAGATAGGAGGCACAAGCGTCTTGGTGAAAATCGGGCATGAATCTTTTGTAGGAACTGTTGTGAAAGTTACGCTTCCTTTCTACCATAGCTGCAAAGCACACTGGGCATGATCCTGCCTTGGCTGGGCTACATTTGCCTCTGTCTGAATAAATCCAGTGCAGAGCAAACCCATGTCTGAAAGGGATAACCCTTGATGAACTTGAACCTAAACTCAGCCATACCTGAAGCTTGAATTTCACTCTTAGAATGCCCAGTCATGTGCATGAATACATTTTTTTTTGTACTAAAGTTATTTCAACTGGCTATAGAAAAGTCAGTCAAACCCTGGAGTTATAACTTTATCACTTTGGAGATCTTGATATTGATAACACGTATCCATGGGTATCCCTTTTACTTTTTGACCAACATCTCTAAATTTCATCCCTTTACTACCATACTTAATAGACCATGTGTCTTCTCTTTTTTGGGCTTTTAATCACTGAAGCTGTCTCAATTTATGTAGTCTGTGGATGAAGACTGCAGCTGGTATGGTGGACACGTTTTAGCCTGTCTGTATTTATTATAGTTGGACAAAGCCAGATTGTTTTTATTTTGACAATTTCTCTTCACCCTTGGGATTTCTTTGCTACTGTAGGATAGAACATCTTCAGGAATCCAGTTATGATTTACACCAGTGCAATCTGGCAGTGCAGAGGAAAACCTTTTCATTTTAGTATTGGATTTGATGTGCAAATTTGTCTAACTTTTATCCTTCAGATGGAAAATACTTTGTGCACCTTCTCAGAAAAGACTGAGGGCCAGAGGTCCATAGCAGTGGACAATTTATTTCTGGATTTTTTTTTTTTTTTTTTTGTAGAGACATAGTCTCACTTTATCGCCCTGGGTAGAGTATCATGGCGTCACAGCTGACAGAAACCTCCAACTCCTGGGCTTAGGCAATTCTGTTGCCTCAGCCTCCCAAGTAGCTGGGACTACAGGCACCTGCCACAATTCCCAGCTATTTTTTTGTTTTGCAGTTCGGCTGAGGCTGGCTTGAACCTGCCACCTTTGATATATGGGGATGGGACTCTACTTGATGAGCCACAGGCCTCGCCCTGTTTCTGGATTCTTAAAATACTTCTGTTTCACTCTTTCTGGTTTCTCATTCCTGCTCCTCAGGCTCACTTTCTATGTTAATTGAATGACAGAAGTTCTTGGACTGGATTCTGCTTTAGAAGAAATCTAAGGTTGTAAGAGGAGAGGAGTCCTTAGCAGGAGTCATCTCAGAGAGCAAATGTTCAAGATAAGATCCTGGAATTGCAGTCATTATTGATTAGAGGACAATATAGTCCCCATTGCTACTGATGAATAGAATAGAATATCTTGTTAGATGTATTGTTATAATATAAAGACTCTCCCCTGGAGTTGTACATTTATTTGCTATTCTTGCTCAAACAAATTACTACAGATTTGGTAGCTTAAACTTTCCAAATTATTTTAAGGTTCTATAGGTCCAAGTCCAACAGAGAGCTCACCAGTTTAAAATCAAAGCATTGCAAAGACTGTATTTCTTTCTGAAGTCTAGTCTAGGGAAAAGCCCATTTTCTCATTTCTTTGAGTTGATGTCGGCTTTCAGTTTCTTAAAGTTATAGGACAGAGGTCCCATTTTCTTGATGGCTATAAAATGAGGGCCATTCCTGCCTTTATTTTTCTTTTTGTAAAATGTATTTCAGAATATTAGGGGGTACACGTGTTTTGCATTCCAAGCTTTTAGAAGCCACTGCATTTCTTGGCCCCCGGCTCCTTTTTCTCATCATGAAATCAACCAAGGAAAATTCCTTCCCATATCATCCTCCCCACTTTTCTGACCCTCCCTCCACCATTAAGGCTTATTCTTACTGGAGTTGGAAGAGGTTCTCTGCCTTAAGGACTCATGGGATTAAACCGGATCTAGGATAACTTCTAAATTATCTCAAGGTTTATAACTTAAATTACAGCTGAAATGCCACTGTTTTTATAGTGTAAACTATTCCAGTGCAGGATAGGACATTAGAAAGAGATTAATATGAGATATACTTGGTGAGTAAAGGGTCAGGTTATGCAATAAATAATGGACTTAAGCATTATGAAGACAATGATGCTTTTTAGGGTCAATTGTGATTTCTAAAACAAAATCAGCTCCAGGACTTAATTGTGAGGATAACAGATCTATTGCAAGAAGACTAAAAGCACAGACTCGTCAAATCATCTCTGTCAAGGTCACGTCTGTATTAAGAAAATAACACAGCTCTGAAACCCAGGACGAGGACATTAGGTTGTAGAAGAAGGAAAAAACATGAACCCTAAGATCCATCTGTCCTGAAACCCAGGACCAGGACATCTAGGTTGTAGAAGAAGGAAAAAACATGAACCCCAAGATCCATCTGAACTCTCTCAGTTATGAAACAGAGCAGCATCCATTTGCCAGGAGCAATGCAAAGACCACACCCAAAGGTTTCTTGTAAGGTCATGGCTTGTCTTCCATGAAGATTTTTCGCACTTCCATTCATTGCCTCCAATAATTAGAATCAGATCTTAGCATAGGGTGAGAAAGAAAACACAATCCCTGCCCTAGGAGGAAACCCATTTCACAGCAGAGGAACCACAGGACCCCGCTAACAGGTGCTCACCTGATGGTGCAAAGGAACATAAAGGGGAATGTACCTTAAAGATGCTGGATTGAGACATTTGCAGAAGAAAAGAGTGGATATAAGATAACATTAACATGGAGGGATTCTCCTGAGACTTTCAGCTTAACATTTTGGAAAATATGCCTGGGCGGGGCCGGAGGGCACAGTATTAACTAGTTGCTAGAATATCTCCTTGAAACTAGGACATTAGAAAGGTCAAAGTTAAATAAGACAAAAATGCTACCATGGTTTTGGCAGAAGAGAGGGTAGAAAAGCTCAGGGAATTACAAATGTTAAAATATATTTACTATGTGAAAGGAGAGACTCCAGTTCCTGACTAGCTCCCCTGGGAGAGCCCAGAGGACATTTCCTTTACTGAGGCACTGGAGTATTCACTAGTAAGTGATATCTGGCAGCTTTAATAAGCATAGTAAGGATGGCCTCTTTCCAGAAGTGAAAGAAGGAAATGGTAGCAATCTTTCCTCTTTGGGGTCACACTTGTAATAGAGATAATGTGACTATAAGTAACACTATGGCAGTGGGAACAGAGGGATAGGCCGCCTTGACCCCAGAATCTATCATGATGACTAATAAATCATGGTGTTCCAGAGTGAGATAGATGGACAGTCAATGACAAATCAAGTAACTGGAAAAAATTAGCAACAGATAAATAGAAGGTCACTAAAATGTTTCTAGATCAAGTGAGTTCAATGACCCTGAACCCATTAAGGAAGGAACATTTGAGATTTCTTGAGGCATGTTTGGTCTCAACCTTAGCATTGGAATACTCCAAATCCTATCACAGCGCTTGTTAGAATGAAAGCTTACAAAGTCCAGAAAAAAATGTGTGTTTTTCTGTATGCATCAGTGGATCCTTAGATAACGTGGGTCAGCAGAACCATCCTGTGTTTACTTTCCCTGTCCTCAAGTTCATATTTAACATGATTGTATTGAAGTGCTGATAAAATCATAAACCTAAAGAATAAGTTCATTACTATTGGAAATACTGAATGGAAATTCCTGAAACTGTTTTTCCTCCTCAGCCAAGATGGTAAACTGGAAGCAATATTAGCACTATCTTCAAAGACAAAGATGTGAGTAAAACAGGTTTATGAGTCCCTACTATATTCTAATTCAATTCATAAATATAATCCTTGCAGACACAAAATGGCTTACATACAATTTTGAAGAACTATTGTAATTTAACCAAGTAAAAAATCCATTCATAGCTATAGGTGGATTGAGTTAGCATGAACAGAGATTGATGATTACACGGACACCATAATCTATGAATGACACTTTGAGGTTAGAAACCCAACATGATGGACACTAAAAGTATAGTTAAAGCCCTAGATTTTAATTGTCCTCAACTATGTGAGAATGACCAAAATGAGGAAATTGTTCTAACAAAGTTATGAGAAGCTGTTGTGTTGGATTGTGCCAGACCCTAAGAGGCCAGCCAAACTCAAAGGGAGTTGCTCAGGCTAAATAGGATTTTGTCAAACTGAAACTGTAAGGAAGTAGATAGACCCCCCAAACAGACCAGTTTTTGCTTTTGCCTGGAAATCAGGAAATTACAGTATAAGAAGGAAGTTCCCTTTGTGCTAACCCTTACAAAAAAAGTAACCTGAAGTCATCTGATGTGGACTTATCTTTTAAAAAATATGTTCTGTTTTTTTGTTTCCATCTTACACGGGATTTGAAATCAATGAAGTCCATTTATGATGGCGACAGAGTGACATTCATGCTTAATGTGTTGGTCACCCTCTCAAAATTGAGAGACCAACCAAAATTATTAAATTAACTTAGCCTAAAGCTGCCTCGTCACGTATTTCAAGCTTGGTCTAAATATCTCTCTATACTTAGTGAGCCATAACGTAGTGTGAACAGACCATAACCTACTCTACAGCAAATAGCAGGGTCTCACTCAGCCAATCACAGTAACTGAGTTTTGGCCAACGACAGGTAGCCTCTGTTCAAACTGTGTTCAAATAAGGTGAACGTCAAAGTGTAAGGAATCCAGCTATGTCTGTGCCACACTCACATATATCATTTTCCTCTTTCCACTCTTAGTTGTTATCTGACCACTTCGCAGCCCCAGAATCTCTCTGAATCTGTTCTTGGGTATGCTCAATCTTAAATCATTTTTTTTGTTTTGCTCAATTAAATGCTGTTAAATTTAATTCATCTGAAGTTTTCTTTTAACAGGACATACACTTGTCCAAATTGGAAATTTTGACGAATACATTTTTTCTGCGTCATTATGATTCTGTTGTCCGTGGTGTTATTCTTAGTGGCTTAGGTCATCCCAATACTCTGCAGAGCATCATACTAGCCAGTTGTAGGTAGAGATAACAACAAGCAAATCAAACCTAGTGAGCCTGCAGTGGTGAAGGGCTCTGGTAATTTACACCTCAGTCTGTTGATGGCAAACCCTCAAATCCTTGAGGACTTCTCTCTCCTCGTTCCAATTGTCTGAATCATGCCAGAATATACCTTCTCTCTCTGTAACATAAGTAAAAAGTAGCTGTACTTTGTACCTTGGCACTAAAAAGAAGAGTGTGTGCGTGCATGCATGCATACATGCACCTGCATATTTACATACATGAGATGAAAAACAGACTTGTCCTTACAACAGTGATCATTTTGATCCTAGAGGATTATTTGCCTTTATTTAATAAAAATGTTAAATATTTATTTTGTTTCAAACATGAAGACAGATTTTGATAAGAGATATAGAGGAGAAAAATTGAAAATATAGGTTATTCTATTCCTTCAAACATTTTTTTACAAAAAAACCAAAAAAACATTTTTTTAACTCATAATTGAAATTGCTTAGTTTTTCTGTTTAAAATTTGTGGTGATATTGAATTATAACATCCATCCTTTTGCCCACTTTTCCCAGCCATAGTTGTGTACCTAAACAGTGTGTTCTGAAACACACAGTAAGAAACAATAAGTTCTTCCTTAATTATAACTTTATACATTTTTATCATGATTAATTTTTTAAGAATATATAATTCTACACTTGAAACAATCACTCATGCATATCTGGGCCACTTTTTTTTTTTTTTTTTTTGCAGTTTTTGGCCAGGGCTGGGTTTGATCCCACCACCTCCAGTATGTGGGGCCAGCACCCTATTTCTTTGAGCCACAGGTGCTGCCCTATCTGGGCCACTTTTAATTAATGTTGAATACAGTCTTTCAGAGGACAGATTGTAAATATCTGTTTTACATTTTTTCTAAAACTACTCGATGAGAGACTGTTACAAACCTTTAATTGTATTTTTAGCAGTTATATAAATGACTAAAGTAGTCCTTTAATAATAATGATAAAGCATATCTGTGAAAGATGTAGTCTAAGTGTTAAGGATTTTTGTCAGAGGTCCTCAGATGCACGCAAATTGGTTTCAGCCCTCTTGCTAATGAGAGGCAAACTGTTATGTATGTGGAACGTTGTTGTTCTGATCTTTATCCTGTTTAAGTCACACTTAGAAAACTCAGCCCCTAATTTCCTCCCTTCAAAAGGGATTGTTGTTGTTGTTTCAATTTTTAGCTAATTTCCTTTATTTATACTGCCTTTGTCATGCGTCGATAATGTTGACCAACTTCAGATATTTACAGATCTGAAACAGCTGCAAACATATAATTAGATCTTATCAACTTAGGCCATATGTTTGTGAACAAAACTCTCTTCCCTCTACCACGAAGGAGCTAAAAAACACTTAGGAATTTGGCAAGGTTACAAACTTCAGCATTCCTACTCTTCCTTCTAGGATTCTAGATCTTAAGGAGCTTCCTAAAACTAATCCACCTAAAATGCTTATCATAAACTTCAAGGAAGTCTTGGCCTATCTTTTCAGAATGGTGTCATCTGATTCAGGCAAAGGTCCTACTTACTCTAGAGGATGATTTCTCCATTAAACACCCTACCTAATGCTGTTTTGATGACACTGAGGATCACATGATCTGTTAAGTTCTTCAGCAGTTATTCAACTCTCATAAAAAAAGAAATTTAAAACAAAACCACTCATACTTAACCCATACTTACCCATAACTCACTTTACACGGTAAAGGTCCTATTTCTGCAAATTTAATGAACATATTTGGCATTCCTTCCTTTCCACTCCTAATTGTCTTGTTAAGTCTTTAAAAAGTAGCATTGATTTTCATCAGTTATAGTAACATCAGGCATTTTTTTTAATGTTAATGCGCATTGCATGTTTCAGGGGAACAGATTCTATAATACTTAACTACTTAACAAATTCTATTTTATTAGGGTAACTGCCATCTTCCTTCCTACACCTCCTACTAGTTGGTGACAACACTGATTTTAATCAGTTTTCTTGCTTAACAATCATTCCTTAGCAAAACTGAGTCACCGATGAGCTGCATTTGAAAGCGGGGTAGAATGTTTCATCCATAGTTACTCTTAACTCAGCATAAAATCAAATAAAAATGAAAATGAAAAGCAAATGAAACTGCAGAGGTAATGGAAATCAAGGGAAAGATTACATGAGGAAGTCCAGGGAGGCAATTTCAGAAACAAAAAGAGTTCAAACAAGATTCAAATTAATTTCAAAATTCTAGGTCAAAAATCTGCAAGCAAATAATTCAGAATGAATGGATTGGGTGAAACATCAGTTGCTATTTTCATTAAAATGTGGCATGTGATTTTGACCTGCATAATGCATCTCGCAGGGAGATGACACGTGTTAAAATTAATGAAATGTTTCTTGCAAGGAACTAGGAGAGAAAGAATGGGGGTACGGATCACAGAGCCAGGGCTATTAAGGAGGTGTATTCAACGTTCGTATTTGAATGCAACTTCCATATTATTAGTGGTTAGGAGAGCTATCCATGAAGTGCACAAAGATTTCATAGCACACTTTCGTTTTAAGCATTAATAAATCCCTACTATCTTCCTTTTCTTCCTAGGGGTGTGGGTGGAATGGCGGATAGGGAGCAGAGAAGAGACACAAGGTGGAAGCACATTGGAGCAAAGCTGAATTTAGCTTATATTCTAATTCACTTGTGTGGGTGCTCTTCTTCCATGAAGACAGAATCTAAATGATCTTCTGGAAAACAACAACAAAAAAATGGTAACCACAATGAAAACAAGGCAAGTTTCAGAACCACCAGAAAAATAAATAAATAAATAGTGAGCACCAGAAACATTTTTGAGTCAAATAGCTGATTTTCAAGTAGACAGATCGATTGAATCGTGTTCATTTCTTGCACGTCTCTCCCTCCCTTCCGGCTCCCTACCTCAGAAGGGCTTGATGAGATGCTCCCCCCAGGGCTCATCTGATGAAGAGTTCTTTAAAAAAACAATCGCTCAGAGACTGGCATGCTTTTTTTCTGACTTTTTTTTTTCTTTTAACAAGTAACGTGATGACAGACCTTGATTCTTCCCAAGCATTTTCAGTGCTTGTAACAGAAAGCTTTCTGGGCAAACTCGGAAGAGAATACAAATTAAAAGGCTAGGAGCAAACTTAAAAAAATTCTGTATCAGGCTCAGCTCCCATAGCACAGTGGTTATAGCATCAGCCACGTACACCGAGACTGGAAGGTTTGAATGCAGCCTGGGCCTGGTAACAACAATGACAACTGCAACAAAAAATACCTGGGTGTAGTGGTGGGTGCCTGTGGTCTGACCTACTTGGGAGGCGGAGACAAGAGAATCGCTTATGCCCAAGAGTTTGAGGTTGCTGTGAGCTGTGACGCCATGGTTCCCTCCCCAGGGACATAGTGAGACTCTGTCTCAAAAATAAATAAAATAAAATAAAATAAAAATTCTGTATCAAAGGAGGATCATCAATGATGTCATTGTGCAAAGAGTTTGTCCAGCTTAAGTTGCTTATAAGGAAATAATGAAGAAAATGTGTGTTGTAGGAATTGCTGTGTCCAGGAGCACCCAGTGGCGCTCTCTCTGTGCTCTTGCATTTGGCCTGTGTGACTAGCCCTACCCAATGGATTGTGAGAGTTAAGAGAAGTGTGTTCCTTCCAGGCTGAGACAGTGAAAGAAAGAAGTGATGCAAAATATGAAAAGCTGGAGTGGGGCTCTCTCTCTCTCTCTCCTCCTGACATAACAACCCCAAAGCCTTGTGTTTCAGGGGCAGGGTTACAAGTTGGAGACCGCCTGTTGTGTGCTCCTGCCTAGGAAAAGGTATTCAAGGGAGCAGTTAGACCCCAAGTGGCTTCCCATGAATGACAAATCCATGTTATGAGTTGAACAACAGACACTTTGTGGGTAGGACGTCATCACGTTGTGCTTTAATCCCTCACGGCTTATTCAAAACAAACATAGAAAATGATAAAACTTACACATTCAGAAATAGAGTTAGTAAAACATTGTCCAATATGACCTGTGAAAAACAGGTGTGTCAATTCTAAAAGGCCATTTTAATTGATTGCCAAACATCTTTTTGAAAAGTAGTAACACCCCTATGTAACTAAGGTATGGGAAAATAGGAGCTCTCACACTGTGCTGATGAAACCCAAAGTTGGTGAAATAATTTTAGAACTTTTTTCATAGCTTTGAGCCAGCACATAAACTTTTGATAGTGAATACAAAAAAAAAAAAAAAAAAAGACAGAGAAAGCTTTAGGCAAAATACGTTTATTTCAGTGTTAATCATTATCGTGAAAAAAGAAAATAATTTTAAACACAAGGCAGAAGGGGATTTAAGTAAATGATAGTAGATCATTTTGATTAATATCAGTCAGCCACTGAAATAGTGTTTCTGAAAACCATGTAGGATATATATATTTTTAAATGCATTATTACTCATTTCTTTCCAAATAACAGGAACTGAAGGGTTGTGTTCTGGGAAAGTATGTTTACAAGAAACCTAATTCAATTGCTCTGAACAGGAAAGGAGAAAGAGATAAAGATTGGGGTAATGGTTGGGAAAAGAGCAACAGATAACCTGGGTATTGCTGGAGGTGAGAGTGACGGAAAAAAAAGAACTACTGAATGGCAAAGAGGAGAGAAAGAAGGGCTGCAAAATGTGAAGCATTTGAATTGAGAAGTACAGTGGAAGTCCTCTCTTCCTTTGGCCATACAAAATATTTAGTGAAATCTGCTCTGTTCCCCTTTCTATAAGTGAATTATTTGTGGAAGATTTGGAGAGTGATGCTGGGGGGGTTATGGTTGAGTTATCCAGATGTAGAAACAGAAATGGCATGTACAGAATCTGATTAGGGCAACCAAACAAAAAATCGAAAAATCAGCCCAAATTACATGAAAAGAAATTTAAATAATAACAGAATATCAAAACTATTTGGAAATGAAAGATTAGAATAAAATAGGAAATGTCAATATCCTTCCCTTTAGAAGAATTGAATTGTCTCAAAGGGGGCACCACATTTAGGGCTGGAACCCAACTGCTAAAAAAAGATGACATCAAATGATGTTAGAAGAGGATGATGAGCAAAAATCTGCAGAAAAAATAGAAGAGGGATGATCCTATAGCCATGTCCAAATAGGATGGGAACCCTAAAGAGAAATGAATACAGGTCAGGAACTTTTCTGGAACTAGTTTAGCTCAGTTAGAGAGCTTCAGACTCCAGCAAGAACCTTCTACGTTGATAGTTCTGAGCATCATGAAACGCTCCCCTGGATGGAAGATAGGGAAGGCCATAGTGCTTGTTTTGAAGGGAAGTTATGGGCAGCTTTTTTGTTTTGCTTTTTAATCCACTTCTACTTTTTTTATATTCTTGGAATATTCTTTAGTATAAAAGACAGCATTTTATAAAGGGATGTAATTTAACATTCAGGGATGTGTGATTAGGGATAAGAATGAAGAAGATAACAGTTTAAGGAGAGAGAATTAAGTTGACAGCAGTCAAATCATGTTCACATCCTCACTGCCTCCCATTTTTGATCTTGCCCTCAAATTGCCCAGCTTCAAAACTGAGATGATCCCAATCTGATCTTTGCCTTGAATAGGTTTATAGCCCATGTATTTTTAAAAGCAAGGTTAAGTGGCAAGTGGCAAAACATATTTAAAACAGGACACAAAATATACAGTTCTTGGTTGAACTCAGAAACCATAAATGAACTGGAGGGGAATAATGATTTGAGTGTCTTCACTGTTCACTCCAAAATTAGTTTTTTCTCTCTTAATGTCCCCTTTTTCTGAAGAAATGACCCCTCGTTGATGGTTCTGTACTATATGGCCTGACTGTAATGGCAGACTGTTTGCAACCTCTTAACCAAAGCCGAATTAGTCCACTTTTCTCTGAATGGAATTCGGAATTGCAACTAGGATCTAGAATTGGTACTAAGAGCTAGAATTACAACAAGTAAGGAATTAGAAGATTAGAAAAGCAAACCTGGGTTGGCAGGCCAGGCTTTCAGGAAAAGGAACAGATTCCAGATATAGAACTTTGAGATATTTCTGGTACATGTCCTTTGATGAGGTTCAACACGACCCTTACCTCTGAATTATTTCACAAACGTGATTAAATATTTTTTTCTCAAGCTGGCTTGAGTTATTTTATGTCAGTTGCATCCAAAGATTACAAAACCATCCGAGAGAGAGAATTGTATCAGAAACTAGAGAGAACATCTTAATATGCTGACTTAACTGGAAGCTTTTACGAAAGAGAGAAATATAATAGACCCTATCGTATTTCTCACTTTATCCAAGGTAACATACAAATTTAAAAAGTCAGTATTAAACTACAGAATAAATTTATGATTAATTATCATTCTATGTACTAATACAAGAAATATGTAATATAAATTTTTAAAAAATGAAAATTATTTAAATAACCATTTACTGTATACTTGGGAAAAATACTTTTAAGTTTCCAGTGGCATTCAATAAGCAATTTAAGAGCTTATTTATTTTAATCAAATTTATATCTATTGTTTTGCCTATAGCAAAGAGAATCTAAACTGAAATTTTCCTAAAGCACTAAATAATTTTTTCAAAAATCAAAACCAGATTTATTTATGCTTATTACACTAAAATTATTACAGTAATATCATTTGGAAATAACTCAAAATATTTTAACAGGAAAGAAACAGAATTTTTTCTTCTTAATTCTCATTGCAGACAAAGTTTCATTTCCTTGGACATTCTGGTATTATTGTACCTTATTTTAAGAGCCTTGATATTTTATCAGCGTGCTTCCATTTCTCAAATGGGAAATGGAGCAAAATACATTTTCTTTTACAATATGGGACCAAAAAAGAGAAGAAAAAATGAGGACTTGAATTTGAGTTAAATTCGATAACATTTCTATTTCCTTCTCAATTTTCTTTTAATCCCATCAGACATAGAGAAGAAAACATTTGGAAGAACTTAAGAAGACATTTTTAAAGCAGAAAAGAAAGTGAAGATGCCACTCCAATATGGTTTTAATCCTGGGATAATTTGAAGCTCCCTTTTGGGAAATTGGATATTTTGTAAACAATCTTTCAACTCCAAAATGCCTTTGTGCCAGTAGGACTTAACACTGGAGGACCTTTTGGCTTACTCTTGAAAAATACATTTATATATATGTGGCCTTGGATCATTTGTCTTATGAATTTAGCTTCCTGTTGCTTTCTGGTTCTTTCAAATTACTGTTTTCTGGCTCTAGTTCTTGAAGTTTCTCTGTTTTGTTTTTAGAGCATAAAACAAATCTTCTCCCAGCATAAAGTCTTCTGCAGACCATAATCCGCATATTTAGCATGAAATGTCTTGAGTTCAACTCGTTGCTCCCAACTATGTGAGTAACTTTGGGCAGATGATTTAACTTGCTTCTGTTTATTCAGTTGGAAAACGGGGAGACTAATCAACCACTTTTCATTAGCCTTTGTGAGAGTGAAATTAGGAAACACACACAGGGCAGCATTCAGGGACAAAACACACACAGGGCAAAGTGCATTTGCTCAATTAGCTATTATCAGGGAGGGACCACTATCAGGAAAAGCTAATATTTTCTATTTGCAATAGAAACAGGAAACAAATGGGGAAATTGAGACTTTTTTTTTTTTTTTTTTTTTTTTTTTTTAGCCAGAGTCTAACTCTGTCACCCTGGGTAGAGTGCCATGGCATCATAGTTCACAGCTACTTCAAACTCCTGGGCTCAAGTGATGTTCTTGCCTCAGCCTCCCAAGTATCTGGGACTACAGGTGCCCATCATAATTCCCAGTTAATTTTTTCAGTTTTTAGTAGAGACAGGGTCTTGCTCTTTCTAAGTCTGGACTGGAACTTCTGAGCTCAAGCAATCCACCTGACTCAGACTCTCAAGGTGCTAGGATTACAGCCATGGGCCACCGTGCTGGGCCAAGATGAGTTTTTCAAAAGAAAGCAACATTTAAAGAGATCTATGGGAGAATTAAGAGACACACATGGGGAAGTAAAGCACCTTGGGGCTAACCACTGTGGAGCAGGCCAAGTTTAAAGGGGTAGTGGGGTAGTGGTTATAAAAAAAAAAAATCAAAATAGGCCCAACTGACATGAGTCCTGGCTTTTAGAAGGGGAAACAAGTCACTGCTAAATCACAGCTTGGTAGGGAGAAAACCAAGGGAATGAATAGCTGTCTTCACGCTCCTCCGACCAAGGGATGCCCTCATGGGTGAGCACCCCCTGGAAGTCAGAGAGCAAAGAAGACTGGGTGGTGAAGGCTACAAGAGTCATCCTCTCGGGGCACAGCAGTGCGGGTGATGGGGAAGAAGGAGTCTAGAGGTCCCAACGGAACCTTTCCAGTTCACCTACCTGATTTACTCCTCAGCATCCTTCCCTGTTGTTTTTCAAAGAAAAACATGTAGCCCCCAACAAGGGAATCCACAAACTCCATTTAATGGTCGTGATGGGTATGATGGTGAATTTTACATGTTGACTTGACTGGCCAAAGGGATGCCCAGATAGCTGGTAAACATGTCTCGGTGTGTCTGGAAGAGTGTCTTCCCAAAAGATGAGCATTTGAATCAGTGAGCTGGGCAGAGCTGATGCCCCCCAATCAGGTTGGCAGGCACCATCCAACACTTTTCAGACCTGAATCAAGTAAAGAGGAGGAGGAGGAGTGAATGCACTCTCTGCTTCAGCTGGAATGTGCATCTTATTCTGCTCTTGGACATTACAGCTCCTGGTTGTCAGGACTTGGGACTTTCTGATGAACTGAGACTGGGATTTCTGCTCTCAGACTCTGATTATCAAGCCTTCCTTCTCAGACTGAATTACACCACGAGCTTTCCTGATTCTCCAGCAAACCATGGGATTTCAGAAGCTCTATCACCATATGAGCTAATTCCTATAATAAGGCTTCCCTTATAACTATTTTTATATAATCTGTATCATTATCACGCATATCTGTATCTACAACCTTCATATATAGGAGGCGGCCATAGACATATGTCTTTTGTTTCTGGTGGTTCTGTTTCTCTATGGAAAGCCCTGACTGATACAATGGGTGATGTTAATCTGAATATAATGCCATTTAAAACGTAAAACTTTTTCTTTTTTTTTGAGATGGAGTTTTACTTGGTCACCCTCAATAGAGTGCTGTGGCCTCGTAGATCACAGCAACCTCAAACTCTTGGGCTCCAGCGATTCTCTTGCCCCAGTCAAGTAGCTAGGACCACAGGCACCCACCACAACACACAGCTATTTTTAGAGATGGGGTCTCGCTCTGGCTCAGGCTGGTCTCCAACCTGTAAGCTCAGGCAATCCACCCACCTCAGGCTCCTAAGTACTAGGATTACAGTCATTAGCCACCGCACCTCACCCTAAAACTTGAAACTTTTGTCACCACCAGGGCTCTTCACATAAAATGCTGGAGCAAAAAGGGAGAAAAGACAAAGTTCACACAAAACATGCCTGATAGAGTTCTAGCTTCTTCAGCCAGGAATAAGGTCCAAGCTGATAATTCTATCAAATATTCCCAGCTGCTCTGCTCCCCCAGATTTGGCCTGTGATGTCCCCATTTACTTCTGCCATCCAAACGTATTGGTTTTGCTACTCTGATCGATTTATGGTAATAGAACTTTATAACTGTGCAATGATTATGTTCTTAAATTCACAAAGAGTCTCTGTGTGTCCCTTTCCATTTGTCTTTTTTTTTAATTTATTATCTTTATTATTAAATCATCGCTGTGTACAATAGTGCAATCAAGGGGTACAATGTGCTGGTTTCATATACAATCTGAACTATTTTCACCAAACTGATTAACATAGCCTTCCTGGCATTTTCTCAGTTATTATATGAAGATATTTGTATTCTGCATTTACTA
>CAUYON010023361.1:0-15831 GCA_963573935.1 Arctocebus calabarensis
TAAAGGTAATACTCAATATGATGAGATTTCAATTATTAATATTTATGCACCCAACCAGAATGCACCTCAATTTATAAGAAAAACTCTAATAGGCATGAGTAACTTGATTTCTTCCAGCTCCATAGTAGTTGGAGATTTTAATACTTCTTTAGCAGTATTGGATAGATGCTCCAATAAGAAGCTAAGTAAAGAAATTTTAGATTTAAACTTAATCATTCAACATCTGGATTTAACAGACATCTACAGAACGTTTCATCCTAATAAAATTGAATACACATTCTTCTCATCAGCCCATGGACCATACTCCAAAATTGATCACATCTTAGGTCACAAATCTAACCTCAGCAAATTTAAAAGAATAGAAATTATTCCTTGCATCTTCTCGGACCACCATGGAATAAAAGTTGTACTCAACAATAACAGGCATTTGCATACTCAAACAAAAACATGGAAGCTAAACAACCTTATGCTGTAAAACAGATAGGTCATAGATGAGATTAAGAAGGAAATCACTAAATTTTTGGAACAAAATGACAATGAAGACACAAATTATAAAAACCTCTGGGATACTGCAAAGGCAGTCCTAAGAGAGAAATTTATAGCACTGCAAGCCTTCCTCAAGAGAATGGAAAGAGAGGAAGTTAACAGCTTAATGGGACATCTCAAGCAACTGAAAAAGGAAGAAGATTCTAACCCCAAACCCAGCAGGAGAAAAGAAATAACCAAAATCAGGGCAGAATTAAATGAAATCGAAAACAAAAGAATTATATAACAGATCAATAAATCAAAAAGTTGGTTCCATGAAAAGGTCAATAAAATAGATAAACCTTGGGCTACTCAAAATCTCTAATTTCATCAATCAGAAATGGTAAAGATGAAATAACAACGGACCCCTCAGAAATTCAAAAAAATCCCTAACGAATATTACAAGAAACTTTACTCTCAGAAATATGAAAATATGAAGAAAATTGACCAATATTTGAAGCACGCCACCTTCCTAGACTCAGCTAGAATGAAGTGGAAATGTTGAACAGGCTGATATCAAGTTCTGAAATAGCATCAACCATACAAAATCTCCCTAAAAAGAAAAGGCCAGGACCAGATGGTTTCACGTCAGAATTCTACCAAACCTTTAAACAGAAACTAGTACTTATATTATTCAACCTTTTCCAAAATATAGAAAAAGATGGAATACTACCCAATACATTCTATGAGGCGAATATCACCTTGATCCCTAAACCAGGAAAAGATCCAACAAGACAAGAAAATTACACACCAATATCACTAATGAATATTGATGCAAAAATATTCAACAAGATCCTAACAAACAGGATCCAGAAACACATCAAACAAATTATACACCACGACCAAGTGGGCTTTATCCCAGGATCCCAAAGCTGGTTCAATATACGTAAATTCATAAATGTAATTCAACACATAAACAAATTAAAAAACAAAGACCATATGCTTCTCTCAATTAATGCAGAAAAAGCTTTTGATAATATCCAGCATCCCTTCATGATCAGAACACTTAAGAAAATTGGCATAGAAGGGACATTTCTTAAACTAATAGAGGCCATCTACAGCAAGCCCACAGCCAATATTGTATTGAATGGAGTTAAATTGAAGTCATTTCCACTTAGATCAGGAACCAGGCAAGGTTGCCCATTGTCTCCATTGCTCTTCAACATTGTGATGGAAGTTTTAGCCACTGCAATTAGGGAAGAAAAGGCAATCAATGGTATCCACATAGGATCAGAAGAGATTAAACTTTTACTCTTCGCAGATGACATAATTGTATATCTGGAAAACACCAGGGATTCTACTATGAAACTTTTAGAAGTGATCAAGGAATATAGCAGTGTCTCAGGCTACAAAATAAAACACTCATAAATCTGTAGCCTTTATATATACCAATAATAGTCAAGCTGAAAACCAGTCAATGACTCTATCCCTTTCACAGTAGCACCAAAGAAGATGAAATATTTGAGAGTTTATCTTACAAAGGATGTGAAAGATCTTTATAAAGAGAACTATGAAACTCTAAGAAAAGAAATAGCTGAACATGTCAACAAATGGAAAAACATACCATGCTCATGGCTGGGGAGAATCAACATTGTTAAAATGTCCATACTACCCAAAGCAATATACAATTTTAATGCAATTCCTATTAAAGCTCCATTGTCATATTTTAAAGAACTCAAAAAAATAATACTTTGTTGTATATCAAATCAGAAAAACACCTCAAATAGCCAAGACATTATTCAAAAATAAAAACAGAGCAGGAGGAATCACACTACCAGACCTGAGACTGTACTATAAATCTATAATGAACAAAACAGCATGGTACTGGCACAAAAACAGAGAGATAGATGTATGGAACAGAATAAAGAACCAAGAGATGAACCCAGCTATTTACTGCTATTTGATCTTTGACAAGTCAATTAAAAACATTCAGTGGGGAAAAGATTCCCTATTTAACAAATGGTGCTGGGTGAACTGGCTGGCGACCTGCAGAAGACTGAAACTGGACCCACACCTTTCACCATTAATTAAGATAAATTCTCACTGGATCAAAGATTTAAACTTAAGGCATGAAACTATAAAAATACTAGAAGAAAGTGCAGGGAAAACTCTCGAAGGAATCAGCCTGGGTGAATATTTTATGAGGAGGACTCCCCAGGCAATTGAAGCAGTATCAAAAATACACTACTGGGACCTGATTAAACCTGAAAAACCTTCTGCACTGCTAAGAACTCAGTAAGTGTAGCAGGTAGACAGCCCTCAGATTGGGAGAAAATATTTGCCCCTTTGTTGTATTTAAATGCATGTTCACCTCTTACTATTATAACTATATTAACATTGTCATCATTTGTGTTTATAGTGCTTTCATCGATAAAATGTTACCTTTTATCTGCATTCAATCATGTTAAATTTGAAGTGTTTGCATACATATATGTATAGATTGCAGCTAAGTGAATTTAAATATGTTATATCATGCTATATTTAAAGTGTGTTTTAGAATACATATGCAAATATATGTACATAATTTTTATTGGGGAACATCTCTTTGAAAGATGCTACCTATTTGGCTATCTTTGGTGATAGTCTGTTACCCTACTATAAACAAACACTGTGGGATCCAGACTTCATGTACCACAAGCGACAAATATCTTCTGCAGAAGGCACCTGGCTAACCACTTATCATGAGCAAATATACATAAAACATATTCAGTGTTCATAAAGACCTTTAAGCACAGTTGAGATTTTCAGATGTCACCCATAATTCACTGGGAATCCTCAGATGAGTGGTAGGGAGATAATCATTCCTTCACAGTCATGGAAAGGATAGAACTCTTTACCCAGAAAAGGACAGAGATAAATCTCACTAAGTCTCTGAAAAATTAAAAGATATAGAGAGATTAGAGCAAGATTCACAACACCCCAACCTTCCAGAAACCAGTCGATAATATACATTCACAAGACTGGGATACACGACAAGAAAACAAGTGTTCTAATGAGTTTCCCTTGGCTGTGCAGAAATGTGTTAATATGATCAAATCCCACTTATTTATTTTTACTATTGGTGTGATTGGGGACCTTCCTCATAAATTCTTTGCCTAGGGCAATGTCAATCAGAATTTTTCTAATATTTTCTTGTAAAACTCTTACAGTTTCCTGTCTTAGGTTTACGATGTTGTGTGCTTTGGTTAACCGCCAGCAGACATTTTCCTCACTACTTTTTCGGACCTATGGTGAATACAATTAGTTGTTATTATATTAAAAAAAAAAAACACTCAAAACAGACACAAAGGTATAAAATTGGCAGCAAAAATCACACAACATGCTTTCATGAAAGCTTTCAAGGACAAACTGAAGGACAAAGCGCTTGGGTGGCCCCAGCACTGGGGAAACTTACACATAGGACACAGGAACAACGTGCGGGGCATTCAGATGGCAAAGCAGTGTTCGGATTTCGGGCAACGCTTGCCTGGATTTTTCATTTGGATTCCAAGTTGTTCAAGTTCTAGGGCATTCAGGTTGCAGGGACAATACTGTATTTGTATAGAAAGTATGGAAAAAATTATTCTTTATTTATCCAGTTTTCCAGATGATTGATTGGTTTCCTGTCATAGCCAGATGAAGAATTAGTTTTTCTTTTCTTTTCTTGTTTTTTTTTTTTTTTGCAGTTTTTGGCTGGGGCTGGGTTTGAACCTGCTACCTCCGGCATATGGGGCCAGGGCCCTACTCCTTTCAGCCACAGATGCCGCCCAGTTTTTCTTTACTTGGTATTATATGATTATAATCACCATTATAATATCACATTATAATGATATTATACTATAATTTGTTGATTTCAAGAAAGTGCTATTTTTAATCTTATTGAAGCTTAAATTCTCCCTTCCGTTCAATGGGACTCTGTTCAGTTTTTCTCCTCAGCCTTTTTAATATGATTCAGTACACCCTGAGGTATTCTTTCCTGTGTGGTATGCCAGTAAGTTCCAGAATCTTCTTGTGTATTTCCTAACACAGACATGGGATCAGCCATCTCTCAAAGAAGCCTTAATTTTGAAAATTTTCCTCCATCATTCCTTCCCTCTCCTCCTTCCTTATCTTCCTTCAAAAGGAACATAACTAGCCTGGCGCTGTGGCAGCAGCCTGTGATCCCAACTTCTAGGGAGGATGAGGCAAGAGAATCACTTAAACCCAAGAGCTGGAGGTTGCTGTGAGCTGTGACACTACAGCACTCTACCGAGGGTGACATAGTGAGACTCTGTCTCAAAAAAAAAAAAAGGAATATCACTCCTGAGAAAGTAATCTATGTGCTCAAATGCTAAGGATACCCAATGCATGGGTTGGCCATTGTTCCTTGACCTTTTCAGTGATAGAGATGAGAAATAAGTAGTGCATTCTGATATTTCCAATCTTAGTTCAAAACCATGGACATTTCATTTATTCTTTTTTATATTACATTTGTCTTCCTTAGTCTGCACCAAAAATCCCATATCATTTGTAAATTACCTGAACTAATGATACTTAATGCTACTTTTTCTACCCCTGATAATTATAGTTACTAAAAAATAGGGTTTTTTGAATTGAATGCATTATCCTTCTTTTCTCTATTTGATAGACACTCACACAGACATTATACATGTGTATAAGTTATTTCCCGTTCAACCACCAGTTAGCGTATATTTTACATAGAGGTATCTACTCCTACTTCCACTATTTATTTTGAGGACTTTATAGTTATTTTGGTCTGCAATTCATTATATGGTAAATTCCTTAGGGAGGTTCCTGAAAACAAAATCTCTGATATCTTGAAAGTTTTTAACTTACCTTTTAATGTTTAATGTATTTGTTTGAAGTCCTTATACTTAAATATCAGTTGGGATAGATATAAAAAGCATTGGCTCACATTTTCTTCATTCTACTGTTTTAAATATTCTTCTTCATTTTCTTCCAACATAAACTGTATCAGTCGAAAAATTTGGATGAGACACTATTGTCTTCTCCACACTTTTAAAGTAAGATGTCTAAGGGATGTTTTTTCTCTTTCTTTAAAATTCAAGAACTTTGCTAGACTATGCCTTAGACTCAATTATTTGAAACTAATATTCTCAGATTCATGTTGTGATTTTTAATATGTAGGTTAGCCTATTATGTATTATTGATACTGAAATTTCTTCTTCAGTAGATTCTTGGTCTTGGGGATTTGAAGAATGAATCCACAGACCACAGATCAGTGGTAAGACAGGATTTATTTTACAGAAAAGAATACAGAAAAAGCACCAGAGCTCCTGGCAGAGGAAAAGACTTAAATCAGAAATTCTCTCTGCTTGGGTTCTTTGTCTAGAGGGATGGAGATATATATTCCCATGGGTCCTTTGTAATTACAGTTGGCCAGGACTTGGTAACAAATGAATGGATCCAGTCCCTTCTGCTGTATCAATGAGTGCAACATGAATGAGTGTGAGTGTATCAATGAATAGACACAGTCCCTTCTGCTATAGCCAGGTGAATGAACTTGTTATGAATGGATACAGTCTCCATTCATGAAATTGGCCAGGCCTAGGAAAAAAGGGGTCCCTGTTAATCCTTGAATGGGGGATTGCTGTATCACCTTTAGGCCTGTGAAATGCTCACAGGGGAGTAGTGCAGCCAGAGGAGGGCTCTCTAAGTCCAAGGTGGTTCTGGGGTTGGCACCAGCAACAGTGTGGGCTCTACCGTGGTCTCCCTCAGTGAACTCGGGACCGGTGGGGGGGGTCCCTTCCGCTGAGCTCGCTCTCTCTGCTGCCCTTGTCCAGCTCCGCCTCCCTCCTCTGCTGTAGAAGGAGCCGCAGGTCCTCCTGGGTGCTGGCACTGCCCAAGCCGGGGTGCACCTGCCCTGTATCATTATGACTTGAAGAAAGTTTTCTTCAATTACAGACTTATTATTTGTTCTAACGCCTTGCATTGGTTTTCCATTTTCAGGATCCCTGTTAAGTAGTTTTTGTATGTTGCTCGTCTTCATTATTTGACACTGTCTTAAATGTTTATTGTACTTCTCTCTTGCAGTTTATTTTGGGTTTTAAAATTTTTTCTTAGTCTTAACTTTTATTAATTTTGAGGTAATCTGATCTTCTAATATACTTATGTTTTCTTCCTAAGGTAGTCTTCATTTTCAAAACGATTTCTGCTTTTTTGCCAGTTCTTTCCTGAATTCTGCTGCCTGGCTTCCGAAAACATGTTTGAACATGTTTTTATTTCATATTTTCTTTGTGCACAGACATGTTATATTTTTTCTCTTGTTTATGTTATGTTTAGCTTGTCATAGGAATTGACTGCAGTACCTCTCCTTAACTTTTTAAATATTTCATTTTTTTGACTTTTAAAGGAGGAGGCTTTGCTGAAATAGATTTTGTAACTTCATAAGACACCCTCCTATATCATTTTATTTAATGTTAAGACAAAACTTTTATTTGTTTGCAGTTTTTTTTGGCTGGGGCTGGGTTTGAACCCACCACCTCCAGCATATGGGGCCAGCGCCTTACACCTTTGAGCCACAGGCACCTCCCTAGAGAAAACATTTTAATGCTAATCCTCTTCTCTTTCTTTGGTGCTTTTCTTTATTTCCTGAACAATTTAATCAAAAAGTCTTTAGGTGAGGTCAAGGAAAATAAGCGCTGAGAACCTGGGTGCTTAAGCAGGGTCTGTTGGGGCCTTAGCAAGAAAAGGAAGGTGCCCCTGGAGTGGAGGCCTAGCTGGGGAGTTAGTGAACCCCTCCTGGTGGAAATGTCATAGATTTCTTCTGGTAAGGAAGAAATCCACACAGAAGGGCAACTAAGCCTGTTTTCTGTGAGAAAACAGCCTGCTCAGTTGCTCATATTTTAACCTCTGCAGCTAAAAATATCTCCTCAGATGTTACAACTCACAGTTGCTTCTGGTTGGGTCATTCCTTTACAGTATGTTGCATATTTATTTTAAATTCTGATTACCTGAGCTCAGAGAAGCATTTGTCTCCAAAGCTATATTTGTTACAGATGTACCGTATATAGCAAAATAATTTTTGCGTTAAAATTATTTATAGATTATGTACCTTGCATTAGATTTTTGTGATATTATTCCTCTACTAGGATAGGCATAGATTGGAAAATTATAGTAAAAGAGGTTTATTTGAAAATGATTTAGTAGGGTGATAAGTAGCTGATAATTTATATATTTATCAGTAGAACTGAGATTTTAAGACATAATGTTATTCTCGTTGCCTACCTCACTCCTCTATCTTTGTATGTCTGGATTAATAAGATTTTAATAGTTTAAAATTTTATGAAGTGTCATGTAAGGTTTGTATAATATAGCAGATAATACATTCACTCAGAAGGTTTGAAAAAATGCAGAAGAGTTCTTCAAATAAGAACTGACTTTATTGACTCTTGGGTAATAATATTAAGTTATAACTGTTGAATATTTTTCTGTGAGAAGAAGCAAGATCCATTCATTAACTGAATGGATGCTATTTGTGGTGCAAGCCTTCACTTCATTGCCTGGTAAAAGTGAAATCCTTAAAGCAATCGTTTCACATGATTCCGGGTACAGTCTTCCTCGTGATGGAGTGATTTCTAGTCCAGTGTATTGAAAAGTCAAGATTGTATAAATATTTTTAAGACGTTAATTCAGCCACTTAATGTATTATCTCCTTAATTAACAAATAGATGTTGATTAAAAACTTAATAAAGTTCAGTACATTATGGATTACTAATTTGCCTCAAATCATGATGATGAGAAGCATCATTATAATCACCAGGATAACTGTAATTTTGCAGACCCAGTGCCCTTATTGTTTTGAAATATGTGCTCTAACTTGCCTTCAGCCTTTTTTATAATTAAATACCATAGGCCACTATTGATATGACTGAACACATATTTTTGGTCACAAAAAACTGAGTTAATGCAGTGAGAGTATAGAGACTACTATTTGTAATTAGTTCTCCTTTAATTACTGCCTACAGGGCATAAATTCACACCACATCTGTGGAATCCCTGAAGTCAGCTATAACCTAAATTTCAGAAGATAGTCATAATGGAAAGGAAGTAAGATTTCCAGAGCAAATGAATTACTTCATGAAATTATCCTAATAAAATCTAAATATTCATTAGTAAATGTCAGAATCAAACTAAAGTCATCAGCTTTATCAGAAAGTGAATGTTGGCGATAGTGTGAACCTTCCAGAAACATCATTGCCATCCCACATAGCATTCACCATATATATCTTAGTATATGTGATTATCATATATAATATATGTGGTTATCACATATAATACACTACCGAACATATAAAATATTGTATTAACTATGTATAGTTAAAACGGTTATAGTGTATACATTTATTTTCATGTTCTTTTTTTTCAACTCTTCATTTTATTACATGCTACAGTGCACAGGTTTCAAGGTCAGACACACCAGGTTTTGATGGCTGGCTTTGAGCTGTGTTATCTTAGGAATTTTCTAAAACTGCTTAAACCTTAGTTTTTTCATCTGTAAAGCACTGATAATGACTCTTACACCACAGAATTAGTTACACTAATAACAATAATTTATGAAGGCACTTTGCATATTTTCTAATAAATGTATTTTGGAATCTGATATAGCCTAACATGACTCCTAAGCTCCCACCTCAGAACCTTGGTTTCCATTTCTCTTGCTGGGAATATCTTTTGACACATAGCTCTGTCTCTCATTTCCTTTACATCTTATTAAAATTTTTTCTCAATAAAGAGATATTTTCTGATTACCAAATATGAGTTACTATTGCCCTTACCTAGATATCTCCATTATATTTTTCTTAAAACTTATATGTGGCATATGTTTCCCTTTTATTAATGTCTTTCCTTATGAAATGCAATATCTTTGGTGTCTTCACAGACTGGAACATTCAACACATGCTTATTGGATGAATGAATAAATAAAAGATCATTCAATGAATGATCTTTTTATTAATGTAAGAAAACAGAATCACTGTAGTTGGAGTAAGTTCATGGTTTCATCAGCTTTAAATATTCTAAAATCAATGCTGTTTAATTCGTGATAAACAAATACCAGTTGAAGGCAGGAATTCTTTGCTGTTATTTCCATATTTGTAGTATGCATACATAACACATTTGCTTATACATGAGAATATCAAAACATTGTAGTCTTCACCCTAAGTATGTACAGTTTTTACTTGTCAGTATAAAAGTTAAAAAAAAAATTGTGCTTGTTTTGGCCTCTAACACTGTGGCAATTTGTTACAACAGCAACAAAAATTAATCCAGAAAGTATGGTCTAAAGAAGTTAGGTAAAGTCATGCAAAATCATGCCGATAGTAATTGGTATAATTGGATTTTAAGGGGAAGAATCTGGCTGTGAAGTATGCTTCAATGTCAAACCCCATTAGACTTGACTGCTGTTTGGACAGATAGTCATTTGCACAAACATATTATAATATTATAAAAATAATAACACGTACTGGTGTACTGTTTCACAAAGGTAAACATTATCAGGTTCTTTTGATTCTCACCCAAGAACCTCAAAAAGAGAAGGACCTGCATCATTCACTCTTGCCAACTTAGACCAATGCCAGAACTCCAAAACTTAGCTCCACTTACCTCGTTGGCCATCAGGACTCTGTCACCTTCACTGTCTCTTTAAGACATCGTTAAATGGCTGTGTCAAGCTATTTAACATATACATGAGCTCACATATTCATTTTTCTTTGGTAGAAAGACTTAGCCATTTTCAAGTGCACAATATATTGTTCCTAAGTACAGTCACCATAATATACAATACATAGTATATTCTTGAAATTATTCCTCCTAAGTAAAATTTTATATTCTTTGACCATTATTTCTCCAATTGCCCACCTCTAACCTCTGGTAGCCACAGTTCTACTCTCCGAGTTCAGCTTTTCCAGATTCCACATGTAAGTGAGATAATGTAGTTTTTGCCTTTTTGTGCCTGGGTCATTGCACTTAGAATAATGAACTCCATTGCTGAAGACGACAGAATGCGCAAATAATTTTGGAAGCAGCCTAACTTTCCAGATTCTTTAGGACTTTTATCATAATAGACTCTTCATTACAGAACAAATGGCAACTTTATTATAGAAATCATGCTTGTGCTATGACTCCTTTTAAATCATATGTTGAAAATATCACTGAATTGTTATAAAATTCAGAACTTTGCCTTGCTTTTTTTTCATGATCAATTATAACTTGCACCATGAAATTAACAAACTCAAAAACTCTATGATGGTTCTAAACCTGAATGGCCAACTCAAGAAGAAAAACCAAATTTTATTTATAATGGGGTTTGATATGGAAAAATTGCTACTATTGGTAGCAATAAAAAAAAAAAAACCCTCAGACCAAAATAACAGAGTATGTGTAGCATTAGTTAGTAATCCACTGCTGTGTAACAAATTCCTCTAGAATTTATTGGCAAAACCAGTGATATATTTTATCTTTCATGGTTTTTGTACATCAAAAATTCCAGAGAAGTTTGGCTGGTTCTGGGTCTCCCAGGAAGTTGCACTCAGATGTCACTAGAGGTTCAGTCACCTGAGGACTTGCCTGAAATGAGGGGGTTCACTTCCAGGTCAGCTCAGTCACAGGTAGGAGGTCTCAGTTCTCTCCACGTTCTTCACATCCTGGAGATGGCAACGATGTCCTGTGGTCTCTGCAGTCAGTTCTACTAATGTTCTAAATTTTTCTTTAAAGTCTTAGCGCTAATTGTGCTGAAATCACAAAAGCACCACCAAATGGTGTTGATTAGACCAAATAATAGTTACTTCCACTCATTTCACTGAGAATACAAGTTTCAAATATCACTACAGTACTCCAAACAGAGAAATCAGAAGTAGGGTAGTACAGAACTTTGAGGACTAAGTAGGGTAGTATAGAACTTGGAGGTGATTTTAGGTAGATTTTCCAGGCATATAAATGATTGATAGTGAGCCAAATTTACGACATGATAGATTAGCATTAGATTAGCAGAGGTGGACACAGCTAGTAGCATCTTGAAGCTAGTATTTTTCTTTCTTTTTATTTATTTCAAAATATTAGAGAGTACATCTTTTGTTTACATACTTTGCTTTTATGCAGACTGAGTCAAAGTTAAGAATGTGCCTTTAACCCAGATAGTGTGCACGGCACTCAGTAGGTGTGACTTAACCCATTTCTCCTTTCTGTTCCCCCAGCTTGATTGATTGAGATTTACTTCCATATGTACCCTTTAGTGTTGATGGATTCGTTCCAGTTCAGTATGGAGTACATGTTTTTGTTTCTCCACTCTTGTGCTGTTTCACTTAAAAGAATGGTTTCTAGTTCCATCCAGGTTGTCAAAAAAGATACTAGATTGCCATTTTTTTTTTTTTTGTATGGCTGACTAGTACCTGTACATCATGGTATGCAAAAATATGGAACACTTCAGGAATTTGCATGTCAACCCTGTGCCATGCTAATCTTTGATTTTAGTATATGTGCCGCCAAATCAAGCATTTTAAGCTCATTGCAATAGGTAAAATTGCTTGGCAAAGGGGCTGTTTTAACAGTTAAGCCAGTGATTTTCAACCAGTGTCCTGGGAGAAGATTTTAGGTGCATTGTGAAAATTTTAAAGATTATTAATTAAAATATTTTTGAAAGAAGTTAAAAGCACAGTAAGTATATTATTTTTTTGAACTCATTTTTTGATCAACATAATTGAAGTGTGCCATGAAAGTTCAACTATAGGTTCAATGGTGAGATTAAAAAAAGGTTGAAGAGCACTGAGTTAAGCAGACTGCTATGTGCAATAATTAATCTGTAGGAATTTCCAGAAACAAGTTATTTATTGTGTAAAGTGTTGTCTTTCTCAGACAAAATCATGCCTGAAATAATTAAATTATGTTTGTACAAGGTGGTCAATGGTCTGGTCTGAGTCATGATGATACATTTTTCAAGTGAGAACCAAGACAAATCTCAATGATGGTGGTGAGGAATTCAATTGCAGTTTATCTGTATAAGTGCCCAGAGTACTGTGACCAAAAGAATCCTAAATTAATTCATTAGAAGAAAATTAAAAGAAATAACAATTGAACTGGGTAGTCTATTCCAATCACCATGAAAAGATACTACTGTTAGCAAAAATTAAGAATTAGAACAATCAGTCAATTAGGAATGAATTAAATGCAAAGTTATCCAAAACTATACCAAAAACACCCCTGATATGTCTTTGGGTAGAAGAGGAAAGCAATACTTATAGAAAGTTTATTTAAAATAGTGATAAAATTGTTGCAGAACATGGACTGTTTCACACTCAGACTGGTATAATCTAAAAGGAATTTACTAAGGTAACTCCCTGTAAAGTGATTGCAGTGTGTAGGAAAACCATAAATAGGGCACAGGATTAGCACATCAGGATCACCATAAACCCTACTGTCCAGAACGCACAAGGAAGCGAAAAGTTATCAGAAACTGGACATGGAACCATGAATTCTGAAAATAGTAACGTATTAGAAATAATGAATCTAGTTAACATCTAGATGCAAGTCTATAAAAGAGAATGTCCAGATAAGAGCTTTAATATTTGACTGAGGGGTGCAGTCAGCTCATCACCCAACAAAGAAAAGATCAGAAAAATCCTCCTTACTTTCCACCCTCCCTCCATCGGCCGCTGCCCTCTACTGGTTGAACTCACCCAGAACTGGAAGGTAAAGGAGACCCACTCAGCCGCGGTGGGACACAGAGCAGGGGCAGGGTGAGAAGGGAGCCAGAGGCACAAATGGAGAATGCCAATAACAGAACACAGAAAGAAAATAACTGAGACAGGAAGATGATGTATTTGAATTTATGATGTTCACTGAAGGCTGTGTTCTGGAAGGAATGAATAGCCCCAGGCCATTTCAATATTTAATACAAAAGAAAAAAATAAATTAATCCATCATCCATCTAAAAGATTTAGTCAAGGAAAAAAAGATCCTCACAGGAGAAAAGCTAAGAGTTAAGGAGTCATAAGTTAATCAAAACAGTAAGACAATGAATATGTCAAAGCACAGATGAGTTAAAACATTTTAATGGACATTTTAATAGTTTAATAGACAATAAAAATTTTAATAAATTAAGTAGTCTACAAACATGTACAACTAGTATGTATCCATCATAATTATAAGTACAAAAATTTAAAAATGGAAAATATAATAAAAAATAATAAAACAAAATTTAAAAGATCCTAAAATACAAATTGATCACTATGACTCAGAGATTATAATCTTTTATAAATATTTTATTAGAAATTAAGTATAGCATTCTATATTATTAAATGTAAAAATTCAATTATACAAAAAACTTAAGATGAAGGGATAAATTTTAAAATTAAAAGTTATAATTGGCATTGGAAACATGAAATATTAAATTTTATGGAAATTGAGTTAAAAATAAAACCATACATTTTCAAACCACCAAAATTAGATATTTGTAACTCAAGTAATTAACCAAAGGCTAATTAAAAATATATCCATTAATTTAAAAAATATTTTAAATATCAAGGTTCAAAGGAGGAAAACTGTTCCTACTTTATTTATAATAAACATGTTTATAGAGATTAAATTAACAAATGAAGATACAAAATTTCAGTAAGATGGAAGGAATTTGTTCAAAAAAGCCATTATATAACATGATGACTAAAATTAATAATAATGTAGTTGAGTTTATATTCTTGAAATAGCCAAGAAAGTACATTTTAAAATTGTCAATAAAAGTGTGAGATAAATATGTTAATTAGCTTGATAGCTAAAACATCATGTTGTATATAATAAATATATACAACTTTCAGCAAGTGAAATAAATTAATTTAAAAACAAAATTAATATATTTATAGTAAAATGTTCTTAATGTAGAGTTTCTTACTGTCTTTCGTGTGTCTATATCCCTTTAAAATCCTATTAAAGCTCAGAGTTTTCTCCCTAGGAAAATACATATATACCTATTTGCAAAATATTGCAACTCATTCAAGTAGTTCCTGATGTCCATTCATGAATTTTTGGTGTGAAATTGTACTTAAACATAACACTGGAGAAAGAACCCACTGTAAGAGGATCATGTCACCTAACTCTGTTAATAACAATTTATTTCAAAATTGTCCAGCAGTAAGAAATTAAAGAGATAGAAGAGCTGTAACATTAGAGGGAGATAAAGTTAATAATTTTCAGGCATCATGATTCTGTACTCAGTCCCAGAAGAATTATGAATTCTGAAAACAATGAAGTATTAGAAATAATGAATCCAGTTAACATCTAGATGCAAGTAAAATATGCAAAAATTAATGGTCTTCCTATATCCTAGAAATAACCAGGTAGAAGATGTAAAAGGAAGGAGGTAATATTCTATTCACCATATTAATGAAAAATGTGAAATGTTCCAAAGTATCTATTAATAATAAGAAATGTGTAGGAACCATATGGAGAAAATTGTGAAGTTTTCTGAGCGATGTAAAAGCAGATTTTAATAATGGACTAGCATAGTATTTTCTAGTAAAGGAAAACAGAATAATATAAAGATAACAATTCTTCAAAGTTTAATTAAAGCTTAATAAAATTTCAATTAAAATCCTGATTACATCTTGTTGGAACTCAAAACCATATTTCTTAAATTAATATGAAATTGAAAATAAACTAGAAATCTTTGAGTAAATTAACAGATTACTGATACAAGAACAACATCTTGAGATAATGAAACATTTTTTACAACTTTAAAAATCAAATCACAGGGTGGCACCGATGGCTCAAGGAGTGAGATGCCAGCACAATATATGGAAGGTGGTGGGTTCAAACCCAGCCCCAGCCAAAGACTGCAAAAAAGAAAATCAAATCACGGTGAATAGAGTGCTATTGGAAGAAGAATCCACATAGAGATCAATGGCCCTGGAATAAAAGATAGTTCAACAGACTAATCGTGTATTTTGAGATATTATTAGGAAGATTTTTATTATTTTTTAAGAAAGTAGGATTGGGGATAAAATTCTAAATCCAAGGAATTTTGGACAACTATAGATAAAAATAATTTAAATAGTTTACCTTTTTAAATATAGAAATATATTATATAAATCTCTAAGAGAGAATACAACTAGCAAATTTTTTGCAGATGGAAACTTTTTTTCATAAGAAATCTTCAATATTGGGAACACTACAGAAAAATATCTTAGTATTATATGAAATTACACATATATGCCAAATAAAATGATATGATATGATTGTTTTAGAACCATATCATGCTTTTGGAAGTACTTGCAAGTTATTTGGATAGAATGTGCTGAAAAATAGATATTTAACAGATTA
>CAUYON010023363.1:0-34834 GCA_963573935.1 Arctocebus calabarensis
TATTATGCAGCCTTAAAAACATATGGAGACTTTATCTCTTTCATGTTTACATGGATGGAGCTGGAACATATTCTTCTTAGCAAAGTATCTCAAGAATGGAAGAAAAAGTATCCAATGTACTCAGCCCTACTATGAAGCTAAGTTAAAGGTTTCATATGAAGGCTATAACCCAACTATAGCACAAGAATATGGGGAAAGGGGCAAGGGAGGGGAGGGAAGTGGGGAGGTTGGTGTGGAGGAAGGGTAATTGGTGGGGCCACACCTATGGTGCATCTTAGAAGGGTACAGGCGAAACTTACTAAATGCTGAATACAAATGTCTTCATACAATAACTAAGAAAATGCCATGAAGGCTATGTTAAACAGTTTGATGAAAACATTTCAGATTGTATATGTAACCAGCACATTGTACCCGATTGTACTAATATTCGCAGTTTTGATTTAATAAAAAAAAATAATAATAATAATAAATAAAACTCTGGAACTTTCTAGAGAAGTTGGCTTTTAAAGGAACTCTTATCATTGAAAGATACTATTAAATATGCAAATTAGAAAACCGTGGCCATATTTATTTACTTATCTGACAATTAAGGGATATAGACGACAGCGTTTTCTTACAATAAGACATGCCAGTAAAGTGACCAATCCTACACATTTATTTAAAGGAAATGTAAGACATAATCTGAGGCAAGATATTATGTAAAATATTTTAATATTAACTCCATAAAATGGATTAGACTGTTGAACATATGAATCAAGAGGATTCTAAAAAAGAATTAAAATTCCACTTATCCCTCCCAGCACTACTACTTACTGCTATTGACCTGGTCATCCTGCTGAATTAATTATGTTATGCATTAATTAACCATCTCTTGAAGAGATTATTGCATTTCACAGCCTTAAACACTTTAATTTTAATTTTCTTTTTGCACAAAAGAGGGCACTCTAATGCCTTATTTTCTTCCTTTCCATGTGATGAAAAAAGTAATTCCCACCTTTTAAAAACATTAATTTGAAAAACAAAATTGAAAGGTAAATTAGCAGCAAGTAAGCATGGGCTAATCTTTAAAACAGGTTTTAACTGGAAATATTCTTTTCATCTTGTTTCTAAGGAATAAAATGTATAATTACTACATTTAAAGTAGTTCTCCCTACTCGGTAGGCTGAGGTAAGAGGATCACTTGAACCCAAGAGCCTGAGGTTGTCATGAACTATGATGATGCCACTGCATTCTACCCAGGATGACAAAGAAAGATTGGGCGGCGCCTGTGGCTCAAATAGTAGGACACCAGCCCCACATACTGGAGGTGGCGAGTTCAAACTCAGTCCCGGCCCAAAACTGCAACAATTAAAAAAAAAAAAAAAAAAGAAAGAAAGAAAGACTCTTCTCAGAAAAACAAACAAAAAGCACATAGGATATAAAAACATATATAAAAATACTATAATTTAAAAAAAATACACTAATATCATTTCTTTTTTACACAGAATCCATAGAAATATTAACATGCTTATAGTTCCAGAGAAAAGGAGTAAGAGTTTATTAAATCTCATTAAAATCTTAGTTTCTACTTGACAGTTAGCTGTTTCTATCCCAGGATGGTCCTTAATGTCTAATGACGATGATCTCCTTGTGTTCTGGCAAATCCTCTGGACTTGTCTCCTGTGTGCAAAGCTGGAGGACCCCACTCCTGCACGCAACCCTGTGTCCTTGCATCTGATGCAGGAAGGAAAGGGCTGTGCCATGACCTTGCAGGAGGCCTGCTGTGCTCTGACACAAACACTCTTTGCTAAATTTAAAAAAGTCTTTCTTGAGACTACAGGGAGGCTTGTGACGGGACTGGAGTTAGAGTCACTGGTGCCAAAAACACTTACAGCACATGGGCCCTACTGCTACAAATTCCATTACAAATATAGCGATTCCATGTCCGGCTCAGTAAGAGATGATGGGAAAGTGCTCTCCAGCTCTTCGTTCTGTGCTACAGCGCTGAAACAGTCTGGTCTCTCAGTTAAAATCCTAATGCGCATCTGTTTCCAATGTGTTCTTGATTATTCTTTGTGAACAAAGCCAAAGACTTGGTTTCTATTTTGGAAAATGTTAAAGAAAACCTACGGTAGTAATAATCTCCATTCTGAGGGAGGCACGTGGTGCTTGCAGATCCTGTGTGATCGCAGCTGCTCCCTGATGCAGTCTGCTTTAAATAGGCGACAGCAACAGGCCTGTCAACAGCTTACAAGGCAGGGCCAAGTTCTCCAACACCACATGCAACATTCTAGCTACATCAGGGAATGTTGTGGGAAAGGAATTCACATGTGCAGTGGTCAAGTGTGGCTTTCTGAACTACAGATAGAGTGAGACAGCTGCACATTTCTCCCCAGTGAGCTGGGAAACTGTTCAAGGGACTATAAACGATGGGGAAGTATGCAGGCCCAGCCCACGTGAATGTACCATATTCACAGGGAAACAATGAGTGTAAAAAGACAATACATCTGTAATTATAAGAGATTAAAAACTCTTCCATCAAAAGTTAATTTTAGAACACCAAAATGATTATGTGTTATATTAAATATGTGTTTTTGAACCTAAGCCAATAGCTGCCAAAACATTTATAAACTTTCCTTTTTTCCTTAATAACCTCAAGCAGCACTCAGCTCTCCCCAGGCTACTACCCAGGCTCTCTCCCCAGGTCTGACACTTTAATAGATGGACAATGAATGGCGACTAGCTTGAGATCAAAGCTGTTGTCACATCAATTCTTTTCCTTAACCAACATCTTAAATATAGGCTGAAGGTCCATGACGGTAACTTCACAGATTTGCAAAATGGACGTATCTTCATACACAGATGCTCAAGATCATGTGAAGTGGAAGTAGTGACCAGTATCCAAAAATATGGTGAATGAATCTTGAAAAGCAAAACACCTCAAGCTTGACTACTTTCTCCCATCCAGATGAGTGCCTCGTGGTGTTCTTCTAGGGAAGTAATTTTCAATGGCACAATCTTAGATATGCCACCAAAGTTTTTGAAGACTAATTAAATTATTTTGAAAAGAATTTCAAAGCAAAGTAAGTATATTCTTTTCTTTTAATTTTTTTTAATCAACATAATTTAAGTGTACTGTGGAGATTTAACTATAGGTTCAAGTGCACTGTGAGATATATTAAAAAAGAAAAAAGGCTGAAAAACACTGTTTTGGGGTGTCAAGACAAAATGAGGTGTCAGAAAAGTACCTAGAATGCTTAGGCAGAGCAGTGGGACACATTGGTCAGTGCAAGGAATATTAACTTATTAAATCACAGAATATCAAGGCAGAAAGACCACTGGTGACTCCTGGCTCCACCTCACTACTCCAATATGGGAGGTGGGAGGGGGACTGGCTGTACAGCAGAGCTCCTCAACCTCCTCTGCACTGTTGGCATTTGGGGCTGGATAATTCTTTGTCAGAATACCAGGGGGCTGTCCTGTGCATTGCAAGACATTGGGCAGCATCCTTGCTCTCTACGTACTAAATGCCAATAACAGCCCCTCCCCAAGTTTTGATGACCAAAACTATCTCCCAGCATTTCCCAGTGCCTACTGGGGTTAAGGACGGGCAGCCCAGAAGAGCACCAGGATACAGAGGGGACAGGCTGTCCCCTGAGCCTACACCTGAAGGCTCTAACCGGCCAATGCCCACTCAACCTCCTGCCCCATCCATGTCAGTTTCTTAGGCCCCTTTTGCCTAAGAAAAGTCACTGGCCAGGGCCATGGCATTCTCCATAGGATGCTGACAGATGTATCATTGAGCTTTTCCCACACGCAGCCTTGCAAGGAAGCAGATCAGTGCAGCTAAGGGAGTGAAGCCTCCTGTGAGCAGTCCCATCTCCTGCTGACCCCATCACAGGGCTTTGCTTCTCAAGGGCCTTTTATAAACATAGGTTTAATCAGGACCACTGAAATTTCACAATTATTGACTTTGGTGATGATATTGCAAATTATCTTGAATTGTTGTAAATCTGTATTGGCACCATCTTTAACTCCTATCCTTCCACATTCAAGGACCTATAAAAAAAAACATGAAATGACAACAACAAATCTCCAAAAACAGCCACCCCACAAAACCCTTGGAACACATGGCCTCAAATTCTACAGCACTGTTATGTCACATGCTCCCTGTCCATCCCAGTCACTGCCTCTGCCCAGGCTCTCAGGCCTGCCTGCTGCCACCATCCCTCCAATGCTCCATGCTGCCACGAGAGCCATCTTGCTGCCACCAACACCCAACCATACAGCTACTCTGCTTAATGGTGTCTGGTCCTTGGGGCCTCGAGGATAAAAGCCCAACCCCACAGTATGGCATCCAGGGTCCACCCAGGCCCAAGATAGGCTTCTCAGCCTTCTCTCTTAGGACTATGCCCCTCTTAATTAACAGAGAAAACATGTTCACTCCCTGCCCTAGTCTTTGCTGGTATCCCATCTATCTTTCAGAGTCTACTCCCAAATACCTACCACCTCCATTAGCCCTGCTCCCAGGTTCTCCCATGCGCGCTTCTCCAGAGCATCACTGCACAGCTCATGGTCTCTGTGTGTATCCATCTACTCTCCTGGACTGCACCTTCCTTAAAGACTAACTGTAGCTTCTCCCTACCTCCCTTCTTCCCTCCCTACCTCTTTCCATCCATCCTTCCCTTTCTCCTTTTCTCCTTCCTTCCCTCACGGCATCAAGCACCATCCCTTGTACATTGCAAGTACTCAATAAATGCTTATCAAATTTAATTTAAATCACTTAGGTCAAAAAATATTTCTTGCTGTTTGAGTGCTCTATCCTGTCTGTGAATGACTGTTGAAGAAGTAATCTAAAGAATGGCATAAGATCATAAGTCTTAGTGGGGAAGATGCATCCAACCCCATCAGTCATGCCCTAGAAGGAGTCCTTCTGGTTCAGGCTCAATAACTAACTGGCCGTCAGGCAGTGTGAGGAGCTTGCTCTTTGGGAGGCAGGGTCCTCCTTTACTGGGTAGCCCAAATGCTTGAATGGACATTCTTGTATCAGACTACAACCATCTGTCTCCTTTAAATGCCTGCCTCCTGGTGCCACACAGCATGAATATGATCCCTTTAGCAAGATGCCCTTCTAGCTGCTGTAGCAACCACTCCAGCTCCCCTGCGTTCTGTGCTCAGCTCTCCACATAAGCCATACTTTGTAGCTCACCCACCATTCTCTTCTCACCCCCGACCCCAATCCTGTCTCATCCCCATGACAATCCCCTGCTTGTCCTTCTGTCCTCCAAGGCTCTTCTCAAGTCACACAGAAAAGAATCTCCAATGGAGGCCTCACAAAGGAATTAGTATCTTCCAAACTGATTCTCGAACTGTGAATTATGGCCAACTGAATTTGTTTTATTATCCACAAGCCATGCCACTGGATCACACAAAGTTAATAATTCAACAAAACCCTCAAAATCTTTTTAAAAAATAAAAGTGTTATACCAAAACCTCCCCAGAATTTATGCAGGACTTCCTAACAATTAGAGTAACAAAGAAGTAAGCCAAGCCCTGAATGCAAAGCCTGCAGAGTCCCCTGCTAAACTTTACTGTGGAGTTTTACACTGCAAGGCTAGCAGCTGCAGTTTCCTTTAATCATCTCCAAATTCTCTAAGTATGGATTCTGCATCTCCAACCACATCTCCTGCAGAGATCTGAAACAAAGACTCTGGGGTATCTTCATGAACTGCCTACAAGTGACTCCACGGGAGAAAACAGTGTCTCACAGGGGAAATGACTTTCTCTGGTTTGTCTGCCATAAGCTCTCTAATTAGGTCAGTTAGTCTGACTGATGACTTGAATTAAGGCCATCCAGGCTCCACAAATACAATAACTCAATTAAGGAATAACAGAACCTGACTTTCTAAGCAATAATACAATTTTAGATCCCAAGTGCATATGGTGAGCAGAAAACAACTGGATTATCAGAGCCTCTAGGCAACAGAGAGGGTGCTTAGAACCTAGTTTTGGGGGGATAAGGAACTTAGCCTCTCTTCAGGATGTGCGTGATGCAAGATGAGGGTACAGTGGTGCCAATCAGACTTTCTGATGGAAACTGACCAGTTCAGCAAACTGTTGGGCCTGTGTTTATAAGAAAATATTAAAAGAAAAATCTTGGCTAGGAAATCTTAATGTAAAGAGCTTTCTGTATCTTTATGAGTAAAGACTTAAAACAAACTTTAAAAAAATTAAATACTCATGATGGGTTCTTCAACAAATGGAATTTTACTCTGGGAGCGAGAACAATGTAACCTAAATATTGTACCCTCATATTAATTAAAACATTAACAATATATAAATTAAAACATAAAAAAATTAAACTCTCCATTAAAATTAGCTAAAAGTCTTAAAATTAATGGAAACATTAACATAACTGTCAAGTGCTCAACAGCAGGACACATTTTGAGAGGGCTCTCTTCTCAGAATCTTCCAATCTATTTCATCATCTTCGGTAGTTTAGAACAAGGGTCAAGCATAAAATTTGCTTTAAAAAACACAAATTAATTTTAGCATGCTTATCAATAAATAAAAACTTTTAAAAGGGGGTTTGCTTGGGGTCTTTATCTTTTTTTTTTTTAGTAACTTTCAAAATGCTTTAAGCTTATGAGAGAATCATGAGTAATTAATTTCTAAGGGAGGAAAAAAAAACCAATCTATCTTCTTCAGTTATCCACATTTGAAAATAATACTTATTCCCAGAACATGGCTTAGCAATGAAAGTATTCCGAAGCAGTCTTATTTTAGATTTAAAAGTGTTCTGATTCCTACATGATATGGAATAACAGCATTAAGCCATAAGCGTTTATCTGGCGGCTTGTGGAAAGTAACTCTCTCCCGTAGGAAGCAGAAAGAATCTTCCAGATTAGCATATGGCTTAAAGATCATTGTGTGATTTAAAACAAGGTCTGGTCATTTCTAAATAGTCTCAATTTTAATCCCAATCTATGCCATGATGACGGCACTAAAGGATGCAGTTCACTCACCCCCGCAGAAGTTTGAAAAGCATGCAACCCAGGGAGAACCAGTCGGCACTGCTGTCGTAGGCTGTCCCCTTCTGCAGCACCTCGGGAGCCATGTACCCATGGGTGCCACTAGGGAAAAGAGAGCGTACACACAGTTATCAGAGTAGGCCTGCCTCGTACAACACAGTGTGTCATTCATAGGGGATAGTTTTGCTGCCATGCAGACATGAGTCCTTGAATATCCGGGGCGGGGGGGTGGGAATCTTTTCTGCCTTTATTAGTATGTGAATGGATGTAAGTAAGTAAATTACCATAAGAAATGAATATGAAAAATGCAAGTTCCAGCATCTAGGAAATAATATCTGAATCTCTGCTTCTCTACTTCAGCTGTGAAAAGTTCTCCTGCCCTTTAAAGGGCTCCCGTGTAGAGGGGTAAGGACAATGGCAGGAGACCGCACTGCAGTGCCATGGGCCCTCAACACTTAGGGACACACAAGCCTGCACAGCACCATCCCCAGTGCCAAGGGCCTGAGCTTACACATGCTACAGGTGGGGGATCGAAGTTGGTGACAGGCCCCCTAGGGTTGAGAAGCAGTGGTGTGCGAGCCCACATTGCACGAAGTGGAGCCATCATGTATCAGGTCTTATAAGCTGCTAAAATTCAAAGGACCCAGCACTAAGCTTATGTCAAGATGATTTTCGGGAAGTTGAAACAATCATGTGAGTGGAGAGGCATTTTATGTACAATCCTCACTGTCTGCCACTCTCCAGAACCTCCTCGGAGAGCTGGGCAGGCCTGTCACAGTGTGAGGAGCCAGAGGCAGCACACAGCTCCCCCACAGGCCCTGAAAACTCCATTATCTGTGTGCCCCATAGCTCTTCATCCTTCATCAACTTCCTTCATCAATAAAATGGGTAATAAGGTAATAACTCTACTTCTCAGGGCTGCCACAAGGACTGCACATGTCACAGGCTAGTGTGAAAGAAAAACTCCACGTTGTGGATTTTAATCTCTATTCTTAGTGTAATTGTTTTTAACTTATGCTCAGAGACAGTGTACAGCTACTCAGAATAAATGATTCTGATCACCAGCAGGATCAGTACTCTGTCTCACTCTAAAAGGTGTATTTTGAGAGTTTTATCAAACAGTGAAAAGGGGAGCTGGTCCATTAAGGCAGGAGTAGCACTCTGCAAGGCTCTGTCATCTGGAATTTAACGTCTGATGATATAAGGGCATTAAGTCATATAGCGCGAACATGAGGATTCCTATGAGGGGCATCAGACCATTTTTCCATGAAGGTTTAAGTTCAGTGTTGCTTACTAAGACCCTTTGTGGTCACCTTTTAACCTGTAATTCTTTGGATCAAATCCCAATTCTGGAATGGAAAGATATTCACGTGTACAAGGACAGATAAAGTAAGTGAACACTAATCAGTGCCCAAGCTTAGCACTGGACACAACCAACCCCAAACTCTGGGCCGCCTGCCACAGCAGTTTCCTGATTCTGCCTACACAACAGTTACTAATGCTTCCTAAAACATTCTGCTAAAGATTTATACTACTACTAATACTGAATGAACACTTGAACATTTGGCCACAAGGTGACACAAGACACAGCTTTGTGTTCTTAGATAAAATAAGTTAGTAACTCAAATTAGTCACTGACAATTTGTTCAACTCCCCAAATTTTTCTTTGATTTGTCATGACTACTCCACAGTTAAGTTCTAGTTTACAATAATTTGTGGTTCTAACATTAAATGGATTAAGGATAATCCAAATCAGAAGCCTCAACTATAATAGTACTTTGTTATAGTCTACTTTCTAGATAAAGTCCAAGAATCACGTCTGTAGCTTTGCAAAGAGCTGAGAAACCAAGTTCAGGGTGAAATTCTGGCCAAAAAGTCTTTAGTACTAAGCAGATCATTTCAAAGCCTCAGGGAGTTCATCTGTAAGACATAAAGGGCACAGGCTTTGGAATCAGACAGAGCTGGATTATAATTCTAGCCCCACAGTGCACCACCTAGGTGACATGGTTCAAGTTATTTAATTTCTCTGAACCTCGATTTCCATGCCATAAAATGTGAATAACAATACCTGTGATTTATTGGATTTCTGTGAAGAGAACATATTCAAAGCAGTTAGCTATCCATCCCCAGGACAGCTGACATTCAGCCAATGACACTGTGGATGCTGCCAGCACTGCCACCACCCAGACACTGGTCATTCAATGGACACAGTTCTCAGGACTTCTCGTTCCAGGAAGTCAGGGATAAGTTCTTACTGTGGCATTAGCAGCACCTGACACACAGCAAATGTGACACTGTCTTGCTGAGTTAATTAGCTGGCTTAACCTTCACAGCTATCATTTGAGGTAAACGGCATTGTCACCTCCTCTTCATAGACGTGAACAAAAGAAGCTCATGCAACTTGGAAGAGGAGTTCAAATCCAGGTCTACAGACTCCAAAGTCCTTGTTCTTAACCACAAAATGCCTCCTTCCTTTAAACTATAGCACAGTAGGTCCTCCATAGTTGTCTTGTCTCCCTGCACTGACCACTTCCTTACGTTGACCTAAATTTCATAGACTGGACAGGCATCACATATATGCATCAGTACAGTAGGCCCAGTTCCTTCTGTTGACCACCACTGTATGTTGACCAGTTTGTTACAGTCCCCTGGGTGTTCAGCATGCAGAGGTTCTATTGTATTTCACTGTGCATTTATCTAAGTAGTGGCCTCCTGGACATCACTTGAACACAAAAACCAACCTTATCATTTCTACCCTCTTATAGATGGTATTCAGACACTTTTGGGGATGGCAAAGGAATAGCCCACCATTCAAAGCTGATATGTGAATTACAGTAAAAAGTGAGCTAGGCCCTATTAGGAAACATATAAGTCTATATCTAGAAGTTAATTCCTTTGGAAGATTAACTCTTCTGAACTCCTGGATTCATACTTAGTTATGATTACACTAAATTGATGAAATTAGCATACAAAATAGCTGGGGCATTAGAAATTCAAATGACTGTCTTAAAAATGTCTGAATAACTCCCTGAGAGAAGCTTATACAACCGCAGGTTCTGGCCTAATAATTGTAAAGTGCTAGGAAAATGCTAATGCTTTTATCATAGTAGCCCAGATCCTGCAGAAAAAGAGAAATATGTTTACAGAAATGTGCTATTCTTTATTAACATTTGGTCAGAGCTTCAAAAGGCAATTTTGATTTAATGCAGTCCCTCGTAAAGTATTGTAATTCAGAAGCACTTTACTTCTAGTTACACAAAGAGAAGGATCTGTAGTTTATTTTCTGCATGGCTGCATGAAATAAGACTCCTGGGAGTTTCTTCAAGACCATACAACACAAAGATAAATGCTAGCTCAAAATGCACCATAAAATGTAATTTTAAAAGACTCAGTGCTAAGAAGGAGACATTTAAAAAAACTAAATAAAGCAAAAGTTGCCTGCATTTCCACAATCTGCGTGTATGTTCACGTTTTCCATCCAGATCATCTGATACCAAAGAGATAGAAATGAAAACCTGTGAGTATTCCATTCTGCTCCTGCAGGGTTCTGAGAGAGCTTACAGTCCTGGTGTCTTTTTAACAAACCCAGGTTCAAGAGAAGTCTTTGGGCCAGAATTCCCATGCACTGATAAGGCACGGACACCCCAGAATCAGTTCAGGGTCCACCAACTGTCAAGGGCTGGCTGAGGGCTGTGATCTCAGGAGTGACGTCTGGTGGTCATCTAGAGGACTGGTGCAATACCCAAAGCTAACAACACGACCCATGCTAAATGCCTGAACTGCAAATAGATGATTGGCTTAATTAAAAAAAAAAAAAAAAACACAGTAAGGGGGCAGGAGTATGGGTGGAGAGATTCCTTATTTGAAAAGAAAGGGAAAAGGAAGGGAAGGGAAAGGAAAGAAAAGAAAGGGAAAAGAGAGAGAGAGAGGGAGAAGTAGAGAGAAAGAGAGAAAAAGGGAAGGGAGGGAAGGAAGAGACGAGAAGGGAAGGGAGGAAAAGAAGAAAGGACAGGGAAAGAAGGAAGGGAACAAAGGAATGAAGGAAAGAAGGAAAAAAGAAAAGGCTTTTTGAAAAAGAAGGTAAAGTAGATAAGGAGAGAAATACTTGGCCCTGAGTACGGCCCTTGGAGATCTATGCAGCTTCCTCTGTACCTTCCTAGCCACAGGGTCTTCTGGTTATCCTATGACAACTTGCAGGCGAATTTATTACTACCTCTATTATAAATGAAAAGACTGAAGTTCAAACAGGTTAACTGGCTGACTTAGGGTCACACAGGCAGCATGAATTTGGGTTTCTGACTGAAGCTTGACTCTTTCCAACAGACAACCCTGGCCCCTCAGCAGGTTCGGTTACACTGTGGGTCAATTTGTGCTCCCTGCAGACACCAACAGAAAGCACACTGCTCGTATCTCCTCCCACGCAACCTGCGAACCTGGTGTTATATGGAAAGTCACTGCAAGCGTGAGAAACAAGAGGGAACAAATGGCCAACCAGCGTCTGCCTGAATAAGTGAGTGGCATTAGAGAAACAACAGTGAACAGAACCAATGCACTACTTACACGCTTGCATGGGGCTTCTTTTTGGAAAAATCGCAGGCCAGACCAAGATCGGATATTCTCACATGTCCGTGTTCATCCAGGAGGATATTTGCTGGCTAAACAGAAAAAGAATATATGGTGTTCGAGAGCTCCCCAAATGCCACAGGGACTTTTGGAACTAAAAGTACAGATATTTAAAAGAGTAATGGTTTATCATAGCTTTGTTCCTAAACATGAATTATAGCTTTAGACGATCATACCAAAGTATGGGGAGATCATTCTCATGATACTGAGAATAATATTTTTCATGTGAATGTCAGCAAGAAAAGTGGCAATGATAAAGGTGAGGGACTCTGCTCATTAGAAAATGAAACCCAGGCAGGAACATGGGAGAGGTAAGAGCACAGTTCACGGGAGTGAAGAGCACTTCCTTTTCCCTGTACCAAGACCCACAGCACAGCCAGAGTAAGTGTGCCTCTGGACCCTGGGAAGGGGTCTGCCAATTTCGGCTTATGTGAACCACACAGACTTTTAAGAATGAAGCTATGAAGCACAGAACAGAAAGGAATCTTTCAAAAATGTATAAATACTGACCTAATAAATCAAAATATGCCACAATGCCACACTAATCCCAATAAATGTCATTTTCTGTTTATTAGTGCATCATCAGGGTACAGCCCTATCCAATGACCAAATATGATTTTGACCACAACTCTGATGAAATGTATCCATTAAGATTAAATTTAGTCATCATAATCATGGAAAACAAAGCTCCTCTCTCTAATATACATTGAATTATAGTCATCTTAATAATATTTTTCTGCTGGAGATCAACTATTGTTTTGCTTGAAATAAAGATAATGGCAAGCTATTCTAAAACTGAAGCATGAATAATCATGAGTGACTAGAATTAAGTTTGAATAGAAATGAAATAATACTACTGCTTCCTAAATAGCTTAGAAAATAAAAATAAAGTATAAAGATGATTAGAAACTGGTTGTAGATTTAAATTAGAATGTATTAGAATAGCACTTTGCAGGCCTTCAGCATGTATTTTATTCTTCTGCAATACTCCCATGAAGAAATAAAATGTCATATGCCAACCATTGTCTAATTTCTAATCCAATAAAAATATACATTTTCTCATGAGCATAAAAAGTGCTCATAGGAAAACTAAGAGACTGATTCTTTAACATTGCAGAAAACTTTAAAATGTATGAAGTATTTTTGTGACAAAATAATATAATCAAAAATACAATGTAATTTTTATAACATTTTTGAAGGTAATCTTAAAAAGGCAATCATGACATGTTAGCTCCTTAAAGAAATGAACATAATCTGTATATTTCAGTTGGTCACTGTGGATCCCAATTTGAAATAAAAGTGTGAAAACACATTATCTTGGAGTTCTCTCATCCTTTTGGGAAACTGTCACTCTTACCATTTTCTTTGCATTATTATTTGTACATTTATACAGTCATTTCTGTAATCATCTCTATAATCTGTCAAGGTCCCTTTTATCTCCATCCCTGTATCAGGCTACTGGCCATCACAGCCGGATGAGTGACACCAGGGATGTAGTAAGCAAGTCCCAACTCTCTCCTCATGTAGGACTCAGCACCAAGGTATGGAACAGAAAAATTCAGAATACTATTACTTCATTACTTTTGCAGGCAATGAGCTTTTACAGAGAGTAACAACAACCCAAACACAGTAGTCAGAAGTTATATAGCTCAGGGATCTACAAACTCATGAATGATTTTTAAGGCAATCTCAAAATAACAAACCTCTAAGCCTGCCGGTTGACCCACAAGCAATGTACGTCTCACGGATTAGCTTTGCACACAACCATTCTACACCTTGGCTCACCCGTGTATAAGTGCTATAGAACACATGCTCTTTATGTGTTTATCTCTGTACATGCAAACATGATAAGGTTAGTCATTAATCAATCCTACTCAGTGCATGTGCTATACTGGGCACCATGGCAGGCACTGAGGGTTTGACAAGGATGAGGACAGGCCTGCATCCCTCCCTGCAGAGCGTGGTGTGGAGGAGACTGACAACACACACTCGACGGCTTCATTGGGGCTGACCTGAGGGCATTGGGGACAATGACGGGAGTTGTGACAGAGAGCAGTACTCCTAGAGGACACAACACCTATCACACAGAGCAAGTGTGGACTGTTCTCACCTTCAAATCTCTGTAAACCACGAACCGACTGTGCATGTGCTCCAGGCCCAGAATGATCTCCGTGGCATAGAACCGCATCTCCTTCTCAGTGAACACCCCGTGCTGGGAAAGGTGATAGTGCAAGTCACCTCCTGGCAGGAGAGATTTATAATTAATTCAAAACATGTTGACTGAAAGAAAATAAAAATTGTTGTCATTCTAAATAGAACACAGTAAAAAAAAAGATAAACTCTGCTTTTGCTTTGTCTATATATCTTTCTTTGATTTTTGCAGTTTGGCAAAACACTTTAAATGGTACAGAGAGAATATAGCCATGGATAAGACTGAATTGTGACGATGAGAGAGAACACAGTAAAGCCAAGCCACCATGCCCAGGTTGGCAGCCCAGCTCCCGGTCTCGGCCATCACATAGTGGGACTCGCTAACCTCCCCTGATGACCTAAATCCTGTCTAATAACTGGATCAACCTATGTCATGACCCAATAGTTCAGCACCTGGCTCTAAGGACAAAGCAAAAAAGCAAAACTGCTGATGTAAATGCATCTTTGATTAAGCAAATTCTGTAAAATTTTAACTGATAAAATCCAGGTGATAGGTATTTGGGTGACCCCAGTGAAATTCTTTCAGCATTGCTATATGTTTGAAATTTTTCATAATAAAATGTTGAGAAAAAAGAAATAATCATGTGGCCTCAAGTTACATAGACAGAGAATGCTACCAACAGGGTAATGTTTTCATAAACAAAAAGTAAAAAGTCTCTATTGGTTTACAAAATTAATGTATGTCCAACTTTTTTGCCCTATTTATAGTAAACTTTGCCTCTCCACCCACACAGACCCCTGTATAACTCCCATCAGAGAAAGATATAGAGGGTTTCCAGCATCCCAAAAGGCTCCCCAGCCTTTGTGTGAGGTCATTAGTCCCCAACCCCAGCCAGGCAAAGGGGACTCTTGTGCCCTCCTTCCCCATCAATCAGTCTTTCCTGTAAGTCACATAAGTAGGACACATCCTGCTGTGTCTGGCTTCTTTTGCTTGTGTTCATGTCTGTGAAATTCTCAGGGGTAGATGTGGTTTTAAATCAAACACTCAAAACAATAAAACTTCAAGTGAACTTGAAACAAACTAGGTATTTTGGTTGTTGAATTGTATGCTTTTTATTTGAGCTCTTATTACTAAAAAATACTTAGATACATACCATATTACTTTCTAGTATTACAAAGCTACTTTTCTAGCTGACTATTTTTCAGCAGTCTCAAGGTCATCATTCACAGTTTAAAAGATCCGTCTACAGTACTGCAGATTTAGAAGGAACAGAAGATCAGGCTAAAATCTGTACTTGGCCCAAAGTCAGGCCTTCTAATTTGATTTTTAAATATATTTCTATCTTTGGCCTATATTCTTATGAGGTATTTCATTCCTAAAAGTTGAAGGCCAGGAAATAAGCTAATTAAAGATCTAGGCCAGCTGCATTCCAGAAAATCAAGTTTCACTGTAAGTATTTTATGAGAATCTTTTCTAGAAAATATAACTTCCTGGGGAGAGACTGGGAGGCCCAGAGAGGAACTATAGTCAATATTTCAAAATGAATTTGAGCTGAAAATTGAAGGGCAAAAGGTTTCCTCAAATTTCCAGGGAACTCCAATTGTCTGAAAGGCTCAAAATGCCAGACTGCCTAGATTAATAGTTGCTGAGATTTAATGTCATGGCAAAGCCTGTCAGTGTGTTCAGACTTCCCAAGTTGTGCTCACCGTTCATCAGGTCCAGGATGAAGCAGAGTTTATCTGGTGTATGGAAGGCATAGGTCATACAAACAATGAAAGGACAATCCTAGAGTGAAAACACAAAATTTCATAAGGAAAGCATAGCTAGGATTTTTAATTAATTTAATTAAATTTTTAATTGACACACTGTAATTGTACATATTTATGGAGTATGATTTGATGTTTCAATACATATTTATGTTGTATAATCCAGTCAGGGTGGTGTATCCATTACCTCATGCATTTACCATTGCTTTGTGATGATAACCTTCAAAAGCCTCTGTCTTAGCTATTTTATAACATACCATACATGCTATGGATTTTTGCCCATGTCCCTGCCCCACGCATTGAGCAAAGACACCTGCTTGGTAAGTTTAAAAGTCACAGTATAATGAATCAGGTTACCATAGCAAAATGCATAGAGACACAACATTAATTGGAGCAGATGAACTTGAAGGTCATCTTTGATTCAGATACAATCATGAATCTACTCAGAGGACATCTCTTTAAAAGACTAGGTTCTGAAGGACAATAAAATGCTGGCTTGTGAGTCTTTTTGTTGGTCAACATTACAGCTCTGGCTAGTCAAATATCCATTTCAATCTCTGCTTCTGAAGTTGACAGAACCATACCATGGGGGAAGAAAGTTATTAGTGATATTGTTTTGAAACATTGAGAATATAAATGGGATCAAATTAGCTTTTGAAAGTGGAAAACTATACCATGGTCAGGGATTGAATAACTCAGTTGTAAAGATTTCAATTTCCCCCTAATTAATCTATAGATTACATATAATTCAAATGAAAATTGACAAGCTGATTCTAAACTTTATGGAAATGTAAACAGCCAAGAAAAGTTCAGATACTCTTAAAGATAAACAAAGCTGGAAAACTTATAGTGCCCATTATCAAGACTCATTAGGAAGTAACAATTATTGAGATAGCATGGCATTAGCCTGGTGAAACAGAACAGAAAATCCTGAAATAGACTCACACATAAATGGTCACTGGATTTGTGACAAAGGTGACACAAACAGAGCATGGGAAAAGCAATTTCAATCAATGGTGTTGGAGCAACTGATATCTACACAATAAATTATAAAACTTGATCCTGATCTTCTACCATACACTAAAGTCCCCTCCAGTCAACGTAGATCTAAATCTGAAAGATAAAACAAATAAAGCTCACAGGAGACAACAAAACAGAGTACATTCATGACCTTAGAGTAAGTAAATATTCCTTGGCCACTAAAAGCAGTAACAATAGAAATATTTATAAATTTGAGCAAAATAAAATTTTAAACTTCTGTTCATAGCAACAGTTATCAGCTTAGGAAAAAATTTTATGAAAAAGACTCCTTTGGCAATTGTAGCAACACCATAGCTGAGGGTAAAACAACTAAAGCATACAGATGGCCTTCAGAATAGGAGAAGATATTTGCATACTATGAATCGGATAAAGGGCTGATAACCAGCATCTACAGGGAACACAAATTAATCAACAAGAAAAAACCAAACAATCCCATTTATAAGTGGGCAAGAGACATGAACAGAACGTTCTGTGAAGAAGAAACACGAATGGCCAACAAACACATGAAAAAATACTCATCGTCCCTAATTATCAGAGAAATGCAAATCAAAACCACCCTGAGATATCACCTAACACCAGTGAGAACAGCCCTGGCAGCAAAGTCCCAAGGCAGCAAATGCTTGCACGGATGTAGAGAAAAGGGAACACTTTTACACTGTTGGTGGGACTGCAAACTAATACAGCCTCCTTGGAAAGAAGCATGGGGAACCCTAAGAGAACTCAAAATAAACTCTTCATTAGATCTGCAATCCCATGATTGGGCATCAACCCAGAAGAACAAAATCATTTTATCATAAGGACATATGCACTAAAATGTTTATGGCCGCTCAATTTAGAATCGCCAAAAGTGGAATCAGTGCAAGTGCCCATCATCTCAGGAATGGATTAATAAACTGTAGTATATGTAGACCATGGAATGCTAATTAGCCATAAAAAAGAATGGAGACTTTATATCTTTTGTATTAATCTAGATGGAGTTGGCAAATGTGCTACTTTAGTAAAGTATCACGAGAATGGAAAAGCAAGAATCCAATGTACTCAATACTCGTATGAAGCAAGTAGACAAACAAATATACTCCACACAGGAGAAAAACACAATTAAACTGAAGTTGGGGGCAGGAGGAAGGACAGAAGGGGCACAGGGGAGCAGAGAGGAGGATTGGTGTGCTCGCACTTAACAGACACAACGTGAGGGTACATGGCACACCAACAGGGTGAGGGCACTACAACTTGGACATTACCTAACAAATGCAAACCATGTAACCTAATTGTCTATGCCCTCATGATAAACAGAAATTTTTTTTAAAAAGAAAAAGAGAATAAAAGGATAAGGCACAGAATGGGAGAAGATAATTGCAATCCATAAATACACAAAGAACTCATGTAGAATATATAAAGAACTCTTAACTAATAAAGAAAAAGGCAACCAACACAATACCAAAATGGTTAAATAAATTCTAATCTGTACTTCAGATGAGAATATTTCAAATGGCTCACAAGCCTATGAACAGATACTCAACCTCAGGTGTCTTTAAGCAAATTAAAACTACAACATCCTTCCATCAAAACCCATGAGAATGGCTAAAATTAAAAAGACTGGCAATACGAAATGTTGGAAAGAAAAGAAACAATTTCTACTTCAGCAACTGGTTTGATGATGTCTACTAAAGCTGAGATGCCTTCCAGCAATTGGTACTGATGTGCACCAGACCTGTACAGGAGCGTTCAAAACAGCCCAAACCAGGCAATCACCCAAATGTCTACAACAGCAGAAGGGATAAAGTGTGGTATATTTACACAACAGAGGACTACTGAGCAGGGGTTGGCAATCCTTTTCTGCAAAAGGGTTACATATTTTAGGTCTTGCAGGCCACATACAGTCTCTGTCATCTCTGCTTCTTTGCTTATTTACTTTACAATACCTTAAAAATTATAAAAAAAAAAAAATCTTTGTTCCACAGGCTATCCAAAATGAGGCCACAGGCTAGCTTTGGCCCCTGGCCGTACTTGCCTTTCTGACCCCTGCTCTGTGTCCAGGAGGACTTGCTATTGCTGTCTACAGCAGCACAGATGAATCTCAGGAACGCTGTGGGATGAGAGAGGCCAGGCACAGAAGAGCACATTTATACAAAGTTCACACAAAATGAGCAAAGCTAAACTATGGTATTAGAAATCGGCATGGTGGTTAGCTTGGATGTGGGGCTCGTGATGGAGAGGGATGTGGGAGATGTCTTTATACTGTAACTTTCCATCTCTTAATCTGAGTGCTGAAGACATACAAGTGTTCTCCTGTGAAAAGCCATCAGAGACAGGCTACGTTTGTTAGATCTAGTAAGATCTACTATATCCACTTAGATTCTTTATCTATAGGGTATACCTGTCACTAAACTGATTCAAAGTTTTAAAAAATGGCTAAAACTATCTATATCCAGTTTCTTATCAAAGAAAATTATTAAATTTTAAAGAAAATGTCCAGATTTCAATAGAATAATCTGTGAACAAAATTCACATTGTTAAAACCTCTATATTAAGAGCATGTAATTTTGAGTTGACACATCCCTATGTACTAATGATTCATGAATTTGAACTCAACTTTTTCTCAAAGAAAAATTACTCCAGAAAGAATTACAAAATTAATTTTGTGATGGTTTAATTTTCCTTAGAGTTCTACTCAGCTGGTGTTAGTATTTACTGGTTTCAAGATTTATTTTGCCATGTAACAGGTAAAATATTAGTGCTCTCTTTTTCTTGTTTTAACTGTGGACTTTCCAGCGGGCACTGTCCTACCTGGAGCTCACCTCTGCTTCACCAGATCTTCCATCAGCCTTCTCAAGAGGGCTATCTCATTCTCTAGTGGGATCTCAGTGTTCCTGATCTGATGATAAATTTATCTGTAGAGCACAGCAGTAGGTGAACCCAGAACCTGGTAATGCCAAGGTCTTTCCCAGCTTTAGCCAGCAACCACACCTGCTTCCCCAGTGGTGCAAGTGGACCCTCTCCATGGGGATTTCTGAACATAATGGTAAAGCTCTGAGAAAACCACAGAATGTTAGCGTTTCCTTAAAATATTAAATTATTAGGATGTGATATGAATTTTAGTTACAACTTTAGGCTATCCAAGTAGGAAGGGTTCTTTTAAAAACAAGAAAAAACAAAACAAAAACGCCTGGTCTAAGTTCTGTATTTTAAAGACAAGGAACCCACAGCCTCCAAAAAGGGAAATGACTTGCTTGAAATAGTTTCAAACCCCAAGTCTCCTGACACTCTCCAGAGTTCTTGCTAGTTCTTGCTGTGTTATGCTGCTTACAAAGGCTGGGTTCTCCAGCAATTAACAAAGATTCCTCCTTGACCTAACTCTAGCCAGGCTTCTTGGAGCTCTCTTTTCAACTAGGCCTCAACCTTACCTATAGACTTGAACAAATGCTAACATAGTTTCCAACAGCTTAGGACTGCATTCCCACGATGGCCCTCACACCTTCCAGGTGCCTAACAAAATCAAGGCGCCAAAAGGCTTTACCATTCATTCCAGCCAACACTCAAAGACAAGGGGCCCTGCCTTCCAGACTTCATGGGAGGGCAGAAGCCCACCCTGAGAAGCAGTAGCTGGCAAACCCAGAAGGGTTTCACATGGACGGAGCCCCCTGCACACGTTTTATTGTTTTCCACTTCCCTGACTCTGCTGAAGCCTGATGCCATGCACCCCTTGCCCCCAGCTTCCCTTCTTCCTTTAAAACACCTACTCACCTCTGCACACTCAGAACGGAGACTGCTGTTTCCCTGTCAGCAGTTAGCAAATAAAACCTGTCCTCACTGCTTTAATCTATTATTTGGCTGAGTTTACCTTTGGCACAATGTAAAATAAATGGGCAGGTAAAGGAATCAGATTTGGTACTTCTACAGAGATCACTGATTGCAATCCCACATCACTCAAGGCTGGGCAGACGCTATAATGATTTTCACATGGAGTCTAGGACACCAAGAGCTGAACATTGGCCAATACGAAACACAGGCAGCAATTCAGTGAATGGTGTGGTATGCTCCCAAAGACAAGGACAGTAAGAGGCTCTTCCTTGATTACAAATCTGTGGTAAGAAAGAGCTCGTGGATTTTCAGAGGCAGAACCTTCAGTAAAAGCTGCTGAACAAAGAACTGTCTTCTTTGATTCCTAGCAAGAGTAAGCAAAACAGCTTGCATTTTGCAAGAACTCTATAAAAGACTGATGAAATAAGACCATAATGTAGTTCCTAAAGAAAATACCATATTCCCTGTAGGCAGAGAGTGATGGTGGTATCTTCCAGCTGCTCCACACTGACCTAAGAAGCTCTTCCTGGTCTGTCTACGTCTCTGCAGCTTCTCCTTGCTCTACCCCGCTACTGCCACAGGTCCTACTGCCCTCAACCTATCCCTCAAGCCTCCTCTGCCCAGGGCCCAGACACAGGCTGGCTCCTCCCAGGTCACCTCTAAGTGCCTTCTGAGCATCATCTACCTGCCTTTCATAGCTCTTGCCAGATGCTCCAGTTGTCCGTACATTTCTGAAGTTACATCAATAAAATCACCTCTTCTACGCAGCTCTGTAAGAGCAAAGGTCCAAGTCAAACCCCCCAACCCCAAGCTTAGCTGGCAGCAAAGTGTGATTCATGGAATGAGTAGCACTTCTGATAAACCCAATGCCTTGAATAAACCTGTAGTCATCCTTCCCAGCTTGTTCATGAGAACAAGAACTCATGCTTGTTCTCAAACATGCTTGTTTCCCTTTTCACCATCTGAGAATTATAGGAGAAAAGTGGGAAAAGTACTTCCTACTGTCTCTTTGGGGTCGAGGTAGGAATACTTCATTTGCAACTGGGGTAAAAAAAAAAAACTTTCAATAAAAAAGAAACTTTGGTGAATGAATGCAGTTCTGTTTCACGTTCAGGTCCACAATGCAGTAACTCCTGCTGACATGGGCTAATGTAAGCATCACCTAATAAGGCAGTTGTAAACCGAGGATTACTGCAACCCTATTTTAAAACTGACCTTGGGTTAGAAAAACCAATTCCCAATAACCCTACTATGATTCTCTTGGTTAAACTTTGTATCTTAACCAAATTGTAATTTTTTTTAATGCTATATAGCTTTGATGCTTGAGCTAAAATTATAAAAAATTATTTTAAGTTACTTCAAAGCAGTAACCTAATATAACCCCAAGTTTTAATTTACTCTTAGGGCTACACCATTGTGAAATTATACAACTATTTAACCACATTCCCCCTCCCCTGAATCAAATAAATACAAAAAAATTTACATGAAAACTGTACTTATATTTTTCTAACATCAAAACATTGTTTCCATAGGCTTTGAGAATTAATATCTAAGTCTTTGCAATAGCTTATTAAAAATTAATATTTTAACAGCCATGTGAAATCTTCCTTCAGTAAGCACATCCACATTCATTTGAAATTCAAGACACAGACATTTCCAATGAAAATTAGAAGCCAATCCCTTTTATACTGATTCCAATACAATGTGCGAAATGCTTAGTTTCCATCCCCAACATTAAAAAACTGGTCACACACAGAGAATGACTCTTATTTAAAATCCTTAATGTCCATACATTGAGAGGCAGAGGTATGTAATTAGAAACTACTTATGGCTACAGGGTCTTCAATTGCTACAGCTCAGCTAACTTATGATATTCCTTTGCTTCAATGGCAAAAAAAAAAAAAAAAAAAACTTCTAAAAGCACTTAAAACTTATGCTAGAATAATATAAACGAAGTTCAGGTGATAAAAATCACATAGCCTATAAACTGACAATAAGTGAGAAGCACTGGCCAGAGACCAGGCAAGGAATCCAGAGAACATTGACAAGAAAAGTCACTTCTCAGGGTCTCAGGTTCCTTGCTCGTGATTTGAAAGAGATTCTTCGATTAAATACTAAAGTTTGATTCTTTCAAATCCTTTTGGTGAAGATACCTCATAATTCAACTATAATGTTTAGACGTCCCTTACATTTCTCACTGCATGTAAACCATCCTGGCTTGGGTTACACACTCCTCCCACGCCTTCCCTTCCATGTCCCGACTCCCAGGTCTACTCTGCACACACGCATGCACGGGTTTGTGGAAGTGTAGGTACTTTCTGGATGTATCTTCATGTACTTTGATATCTATACAAATAGGCCAAGAATCTGACCCTGGGTAAGGCCCCTAATAGGAAAAAAAAATCAGAATGGATAGCTATTTGGTAAGTAAAGTGCAGGGTAAAAGATTGTCTTCACGCATGTTGAGTTAAAAATGATATCTGAATGTACAAATAAAATGTCCAATAAGTAGAAATATAGTGCTGGAAATGGAAAGGCCAGGAACAGAGAAGTACGTGCTGAGAGGAAGACAAATAAGCTCATCTACACAGGGACAACCCCAAAATGACAATTCAGACTTTAACCCAATTGCTTTCTCTCTATTTACTTCTAATGGGCAAGAATTACTTTCTCCTCTCTAGATTAGTCTTTCTTCTCATATAGTCAATTCTTATTCATTTTTTTATGCTGTAACTATTTTCTGCCATCTCTACTACAACATTCTACAAAGAAGGAAGTGAAGGACAAATAATGAAAAGCAAAGGAGAAGTCACGGGTGCACACATGAAGATGGCCAGTGTCCTGACTTGGAGGAGTCATGGGTGTGCGTATGAAGATGGCCAGTGTCCTGACTGGCAAAATCAAATAAGCAAAAGTATCTCATTTTAGCCCAACTGAGAACTATCCAGTCCTATAATCAGCTAGGAGAAAAGTAATAAATTCCTGCTATAAAACAAACAAACAAACAGCAAATTTTAAAAAGCAATGCTGGAAATTGACTACTTACTCCTGTACTGACAAGAGACAACATAATCCTTTCATTTAAGGCTAATGTTTCTCCTTGCTTCATCTTGATTCTCTTCTTATCCAAGCATTTCATTGCATACCTAGAAATATAAATACTATTGAAAAATCTATACTGAAAATTTATCTAGACTAATTTAAACAATACACATCATTCTGGGGGTGACTTCTAAATATTTAGGCAATGTTTAAAAGAAGGAAAATGGCACCAAAGTACCATGCAAGAAATATTTTTATTTTACATGTATTACTTTAAAAAAACCAAGCAATATTGATATTTCTATCACTGTATGGATAGAAGTTCTGCATCTTAGCAGGGTACTGGCGAAACTTATTAAAGGTAGAGTATTAATGTCTTTATATAGTGATCAACGAAATGCCATGAAGGATATCTGTAACAGTATGATCAAAATATTTCTGAATGTATATGAATCGTGCCCTGTGATTGCACCAATGTACATAATTATGATTCAATAAAATTATTAAAAAAAAATGTTGAAAGTAAATAGATAGAAAGAAATTCAATGAGATAATTTTTTTTGCACAATGCTGCAGCCTATTACTACTGGTGATGTGGGTACGTACGTATTGGCTTTAGCAGAGTAGGAATTGTGAATTCATCAGTTGTCAAGTCTTTATAAGAGTATATATAGTTCAAAACTCTAAAACAATGACAATTAACAAAATAGCAAGAAAAGGCATGCATTCAAAAGAGCATGTTCTAAAATGCTATTTTATTGATGTGTTGTTAATTTTGATATTCAGGTAATAAAAAGAATCAATAGGATTTTTCAATTACCACTGGTAAAAGTTAATTGAGAAGAACCAACTGACAACTTAAGATTTCTTTTTTTTTTAAACAACTTAAGATTTCTGAAAACTTGGAACAAACTCATTAATATTGATAATTTGTTCAGTGTAGTCTATAATCACAGATTAAATAGGAAGCTTTTTCAGTGGAATAAAAGAAATATAAAAGGGAATTCTTGTAAATGTTTTTATACATGTCTAAGGGTCTGAAAATTCCTTGTGTGTGACTGTAACTTCCCAGTTGATAGACTCCGTCCCATAGCTCAGGTATACAAGATGGAACACTGTCTTAGCATAGTATGACACAGAAAATCTACCTATTTCTTACTGATCACAACTTATCATGTATAGTTATATACAAACAGAGACAAGTGTTCGAATTTGATATTCTTATCCTCTTTTCTGGGAGTTCTTACACTGAGTCAGTGGACAATTTGCTTAATTAGAAGATCAAATATTGGGAACATATGAAGTTAGTTGTTCTCTAAATATCTCATTTATATGATAAAGAATTTTGAAAATGCCTCACTCTACTCCTATAATAACTCTCCAACCAAGATGGATTTTAATAAAAACTTCAAATGGCAGATCAGAGCAGGTGACACACATAGGCCTTAGGCCACTGCTGAGCAAGTACATTTTCGGCTTCTGTGTGGAAAGTGCCAAAGAGTGAGCCTGACAGGCCCCTGAGGGTGTAAGTAGCAGGCAGCTCACTGAGGGGATCTTGGGGCCAGGGCTGTGCAGCCGGCAGCCCTGAGACAGGGAAGAACACAAATGAGGCTTTGTAGGGGCTGAGGCTTGACTACTTTCCAGCTATGTGAACCCCAAGAAGTGGTCACCTGTAATTTATAAAATAAAAGAATATTTATCACCAACTCACTGTTTCTGAGCATTAAGTGAAACAGTAAACGTGTGCAAAGAGATAAATTGATATTTTTCACTTCTACAACGTGTGACAGACTAAATATTCTAAATGTCAACAAGCAGCAATGATGAAGCAAAACTAACAGAATTTCCTGAAATGTACCAAGCAACAAGTAAAGTCTATCATTTCATATAAAAAAAGTTCACCGTGCAAGTACAGAAGGGGAAAGGACATTTTCATGAGAAAGAGACCAGTGTTGCAGAGGCCTGTATCTTTCAGCATACTCCTATTGACTAGTACTTACTGCAGAAAAGGCAGCCTTCCAGATGCTGTACAATATATGATCTCATTTAGTCCTCACAAGTTACTTTTATTATACCTATGTTATGGTATAACATATGGCTATGATATGGAGGTGTAGAGAGGTCACAAGCTTTGTCCAAGGCACCAGGTGTGGAAGCTGAACCTCACGTAACTGGTACAGCTCCAGCACCTTCACTCCAGATCAAAAAGCTCCACTCTCTCAGCATAATCCCAGAATGTGAACTCCTGGGTGCAGGGCATCAGGTTCACCCCATACAGGGCCCCAAGGCAGAAAGATGAACGATGGGCAGATATTAGTGAAGGTAACAAGAAACGTGCCAACTATCAGACCTTGAGAATGGAAAGAACTGCTTGGCAGAGCCATCAGCACCCAATGCCAGGAAATGCCAGGCAAAAGCTGAGTGATGACGTGTAGGCTAGGATGGAGCAATTTGTTCTAACGTGCCTATGACTTAATCAAATGTGTAGTTCTGGGTCTATCAAATCACATTTTTCCTTTCAGAAATATGTTTATTTTAACTGCTTCTATTAAAAAAAAATTTCCCACCACTTAAGAATTCCAGTGCTCACTTTCCAGAAGAGCCTTCTACTAGGCTAACATGCACTGAGTTTCTTCCCATGGACCTCTCATAAGAAGAGCCCCTGAGGAGAGTGATGGAGCCCATGCTTGCCGTGGTCAGCAGAGCATCCTTTTCTGCAGCACCCCAGCTACCCGTCTAGGGAATCAACATCTCCTGAGAAGCTGTCACCCAAAACTGCTTGTAGCATACCATAGGTGAATCTTTAGTGAAAAGAAGATTCTTTCTTCTGCAAAGCAAAGAACTCTCTTTGGTACTATCTGACAGGGAGCTGAACATAACATGCCTCCAGTTGCTAAGAATTACTTCCTGTTCATCTCTGGACTTCTGGGGCTATGACTTGGTCCCTGCTGAACACGCAACACGGGGTTATCATTTAACTTCCTCGTTAGCCCTATGAGGTGGAGGTTCTAGTTTATTGCTTCCATTCACCACGCCTAATCAAATACAGCCTATTTCCTTTTGAGGTCAATGACTTCAGAAGCAAGATCATAGGCTTCCACATTTCTTACATGGGGATCGTCTTTTGACACAAAAAGTCTTCTCAATAATTCCCACGAACTATATGAGCATCAAAAGCTTACATTTTTCCAGTGTCTGCTTTCCTGCAACCATATACTTCACCAAATCCTCCTCGTCCAATAATCCTATGGACACTGAAATCATTCATGGTCAACTGTGAAGTTAAAATACAAAAACTTAAAACAATGCTGTTATAAAGGTATTTTCATGCAAAACATAGATAGTAATTGAAATAGCAACGCTGATGTAGGCATCTACCCCTTCCATGACCTGCAGGGTGAGACGCCCCAAGGTGACAAGACTTGACATAAGCCCTAAGCTCCATGTGTATGGTACATGATGCACAAAATGGAGGCACACGGGAAGATGACAGAGTGGGAACCAAGCAAGCTAAACAGTTCCGACAAGTGCGCAGGTAAATCACAAGATGTACACTTCAAGAGGACTGTGAAATTTCCAGTCAAGATGAAAATCTACCTCAGCTACTCTGAAGCCTAAAGTTTGGGAATAATCCAAAAATTCCAAGAACTGTCAGGGGGAAAAAAAGAGTCCACATCAAGGACATCTATGCTTTCCTAACAGTGGGCCATATGATCAGAAAAAACAACAGATGCAGGCCATGTGAACTTTTTATTGATGACATCAGTGAGTACAGAGGAGTCATGCTGGCCATGTGAGCATGAAACAAGACCAAATGTGAGGAAAGTATATAAAGAGGCTTTATTCCTAAGCGCCCTCCCTCTGTCAATAATCTCTCAATAAGGCTCCATTTCATAAGTTAGACTTAACGTGTTAAATGGTACAAAGACAAATAGTGAATCCTGTGTTCATGATAAGAGGCCATTAGACTATAGCACAGGCCTACTACTTTTCATATTCTGGCAAATTCAGGGTGAGACTCTGGAAGGTTTCCCCAAGCGACCCTTAAAACATCATCTACACTTTCTATAGGCTTCTACTTGGGCCACAGACTTCAGGTTTGATGCTCAGAGTCTACAAGGACACAAAGTCTGCTGAAGGAGAAGCATGAGAAAGATCCAGAACGGATATAAAAGATTTTCTTTTAATGTGTGTTATGGCCTCTTGCTTCTTAATCCTGCCAGGAAATACAATAGAAGAGGGGCAGGTTAAAAACAACAACATAAAAGCTTTTCAACTTTTTAGCTAAGATCAAGTAAAAAAAAAAGAATACAAATCAAACAAACAAAAACTCTTCTTGCAACAATACCATTCAAGCAAAATCTTAAAAAAAAAAAGTTCAATTGATTCTTTTGTCCTATTGCAAGCCTAAATGAAAAAGTGCATTCTAAAAGTGAAGTAGCAACAGTTACTGCCATTGAAAGGTAGAGGAGATGCAACCCTAAGGAGATAGACATTACAGAGTGGCCTGTATTTGAGGATTGCTTTTATGATTTTCAACATTATAGAAGAAGATGAAACCTTGGTCTGGGAAAAGATGTCATCATTTTCATTAGTATACTCAATTTTTATTATTACATGTGATAATAAGAAAGAGAAAAGGAACAGTACAAGGATAGTAAAAGAGAAGGATATAGGGGAGCTGTATTAAGTACAAGATTTTAGGTTTTACTGCTATTTAATATCTTTGTTAAAAGGTCAATTTGCTGCTTAAGATAGCCTTTGTGATATAAACAAGCATACTCTTTTGTGAATATTAAAATAAAGCAAAACTCCAATGGTTTATAATTGAGAATAGGAGGGTGGATGCTTAGTACACAAAGCTGAAGGAAAGACATCTGTTCAGCCAGTGTGCCCTTTGGGAGAAGAAAGTATTTTCTCATGAGGCTAACCCAGAGGAAGTTTTGTTCCTGTTGTTGTTGTTGTTGTTTTTTTAAAAAAAAAAAGAACAAGATGATACTCACATGGATATTTAATTCTACATTTTTCCACTGACAAAATCTAGTGAACTTGTCACTAAAAAAGAATATAAATAATTACTGAAAGGTTAAATATCAAATTAACTAGATTTATAGAATAGCATTATCATATAAAATAGAATACTTGAATTGCTTCTCAAATAGAGTAAGTTTTCTAACACATTTCTTTCACAAAGCATTTACCAGAATCCATGGCTTTACTTTACAATTCAAATAGAAGCGTTCATGTCATGCACTACGGTGACACATTTATTTGAATCAGCATAGTCCAACAGGGAGATAACATGAGCCACATATATCACATACATGAGGAAATTTAAATAATATATTTTTGTAACCCATTACATCAAAAAATTATTATTTCAACATGTAATCAAGTCTCTGAAATCTTGTATGTACTCTGCACTGAAAGCACATTTTAATTTAGACTAGTGACATTTCAAGTACTTGAAGGATGTATGTGGCTAGTGGTGACCATATTGGATAGCACAACGCTAAGCGATCAAAAATTAATGTTATAAAAGATTACAAGAGTAGCAAATGCTTAAGTAGTGCTTACCATATGCCAGGACCCATTATTTTATTCTTCCTAAAAACTCTATGACCCAGGCACTATTTTGATTCCTACTATACAGTCTGAAAAAACCAAGGCATCAAAATATTAAGTGGCTTGGCCAAGGTCATGCAGTGAGAGAGTGGAAGGAGCTGGATTTGAACCCAGACCAACAAGCTCCAGAGCATCTTCTTAATCAAAATTTAGTATTGCCTCTCAAAGGTGCAATAATGCAGAAGAGACACCCTCAGGCCAGAATCCCAAGATGGAATAAGGTACCCTGCACTGACACACACCCACAATTCACTCAACAGTTTGACAAGAGTATTCTTTGTCCATGAAGACAAGTATCTATCCCATTTCTATTTAATAAAGACAGTGTTTCAATCTCTTTTTTATTAACAATGAACATATCTATAAGCTGTTTGTTTTAAAAAAGATTTTCAAAGGAAATGCATTCTAGACTGAACACATCTTAAAAGCAGAGAACATGCTCAGTGATGGTTGGATCTCATCTAGCCCTTGGCATGACTCCTTACAGGGACAAAGAATTCAGGGTTCTTTTTTTAAATTGAATCATAACTGTATACATTAATGCACTTATGGGGCATGATGTGCTGATTTTATGTACAATTTGGAATGCTTACATCAAAGTGGTTCTTAAGGAAAAAAGAAACAGAGAGTGAGGGAGAGAAAAAGGGAGGGAGAAAGAGGTAGAGAGGGAGTTAATTTTTATGAAGTGCAAGTCACAGGTATTTATCAGCTTTATAACATTATAGAATGCCTTAAGACAGCCAAACATCAAAATTCTCTGGGGACTTCATTTAAGAGGACTTTTAGAAATAAAGATGTTTTACAAATATTTCTGGGGCTAACCATCAAACTGAAACTCAAAAGCAGAAGGATTCTTTGTAATTACACAGCATCTTTTTTTCCATAGGTCTAAAATGGCTTTTAAAGACTGCTTCACCAATCTTCCTGACATTTATGACACTGGCAAAGTAAAGTTACATTTTAAGAGTTTCTGAGAATTATTTCAACCAGTTTTTAAAAGCATGGTACATACAAAAGGCAAAACCACATAGGTGTGCTCTTTACTCATAAATCCTTCACTGGTCTGTGAAATTCACTGGCTTGGCTGGGCTGGCTCACACAGTCTTTTCTAGTGGATTGTGGCGTTAATAGCTGGTGATGGGGATCTGACACATTTTACAACCAGCTGAGGAGGGTTAGCAGACCAGGAAGAGAGAAGTGCCCACGCATTCTGCCCACTAAGCATGGATTTGCTGTAACAAGTTCCTCTTTAGGAAGCACAGATGGCCAGGATTGAGTATCCAGGCTCAGTTCTGTCTCTGTGGGGGTCACTGGAGCTCTATTCCTAATCAACAGCTGGCTACTGAATGGGGCACTTCTTGAAGGAAGAGGAATTGAGGCAGAGGGAAAAGCCCCAGCAATTACAGACGGTCAGAGCTCCTGTAGACAATTTAAAAGGATCTCACAGAGAAGAGGGGAGGTTGGGACACAGTCAGGTGGGGTAGAATAAATGTTTTTAACCCTGGTTTAGGCTTTTTACTGGTGAGCAGCTGTAATTCAGTGCCTTAACTAGGCCCAAAGCTCTCATCTAGTAGAGGGAAACCCTCCCTCCCACTGACTCGGCCCCACCTGGAACGTAGCCCTGTCCCTGCTTGGCTCTCAGGCGAAGCCACAGAGACATGCCCCGACACTGCTGACAAGGTCCTCTTTGCTATTCTACTGCAAAGTAGCCCCTGAGAAATGTTTTTAACAGCATGGCCCTCAGTGTGCACCATCCTTGATGCCAAAGGCTAAAATATGACCAAATTTATAGAGGGCCCATGCCTTTCAAAATCAAAATTCCAAACTCATAATCTGACACGAACTTTGTTTTCTAATTTAAGGATGTACAAACATAAAAAAATAATAAAATGGTATAAAAATTAATAAATCAACTTTAAAAATAATTTATTGGCCAGGTGCAATGGCTCACATCTATAATCCCAGCACTCTGGGAGGCCCAAGTGAGAGGATTGCTTGAGCTCAAGAGTTTGAGACCAGCCTGAGCAAGAATGAGACCCCAGTCTCTACTAAAAATAGAAAAGTTAGCCAGGTACTGTGGTAGTCCCAGCTGCTCGGGAGTCTGAGGTGTAAGGAGTAGTTGAACCCAGGAATTAGTAGTAATTGTAGTAGACACAGCTCAAGCTATGTGAGCTAGAGGCCATGGCACTCTAGCCTGGGGTAACACAGTGAGATTCTGTCTCAAAAAAAGTAAAAATAATGTATTTATATAAAATCATACTGGCTTGAGGAAAATCCAGAAGGGTTGCTTGCTTAAACTGCAAACAGCCTCACTGATCCTTCCTGCGACAAAGCAGAAATGTCTGTGTCCATCAGGGAAATGTCTGTGTCCATCAGCCTGGCGGCGAGTGAGAGTACGCAGAGTTACAAAACGTGCAGAAGAACCTCAGCCCCACTCTTCATTACCACCCAACTCTCCTCTCTCCTCCAAGGATCACATAAACCCTCGTCTGATCCGAGAGTCTGGAAAGGCTGGATTTTAGAACCCAGGTCAATGGAGATGACCCAGGACTCAGCTGCTAAAACTCAGTCCTGAGCCACCAACCTGCTCCCTCAGGCTGCTACTGCTGCTTTTTGGCACAGTTTCTGTGACAAGAGTGTAATCATTTGTATGAATGTTAGTTTTCCAAAGCACTGACTCTACTCCAGGATAAAATTATCTCTTGAACTCCAGTAAAATCACAACACAACTTTTTTTTTTTAATTGCTTTAGTTCTGTGAATATGTGGAGAAGAAAAGCACAGTAAAGTAGCATTTGTTCAAGGGCAATTACTGAGCAGCTGCGCGCTGCTTGGGCAATAAGACACAATCATCATGTCAATTGTCTAGAAATTAGCTAAGTTTACGGAGAAAAGTACAATCAGTGTCAATGCAGATACCATTCTGGAAAAGTCCAATTCCAATGGTATATCATCAAAGAATTGACCAGTAGATGCCTGAAAAGCATATGAGCTAAACATTTTTATAGGTGTCTCTGAAAAGCTTCGGAATATTATATGATAAACATGCTCTATAACCCAAAGAAGTATATTTATTAGGCATATTAATAATACATATGGGAGTTGGGCAGTGCCTGTGGCTCAAAGGAGTAGGACGCCAGCCCCACATGTAGGAGGTGGCGGGTTCAAACCCAGCCCCGGCCAAAAAAATAATAATGCATATGATCACAAGCAGGCATTGGCCTATGTCCTTGAGCCCTATTCCTACATAAAAAAATCAAGTTGAGGCTTGTTCCGTTTTGGGACATAAGATTCCAAAATCCAAACAAATCAGTCAGATAAATTACAGTAATGTTTGTATTAGCAAAGGTCTCCCAAGAAGATACTTTTCTAAAAATTAAGGTTGCTTAGTCGACGCAAATTTTAGACCATAATTAAGCTAAAGAACTAAAAGAGATGTTAAGATATACAAACCCTAAATTATTATGTAAAGTACTGAGGAAACAATCTAACACAAAAATTGTCACATAGTATATATAATTAATACTCATTGAATTAATGAATTAATGTACACAATATAAAATTTTATATTTATGAATAAAGTTGCATACCTTTCCATAAATTTTTTAAAAATGTCACCTCGAAGACTTTCACAAATTTCTTCTATGTATGGCTGGAAAGGATAAAAAAGAAATTCCACTCTGTATAAACGGGAACTTATAAAAGTAAAAAGTACACCAAAGAGACTCAGATTAGCTGAGGTTCCTAGTAACACATTCCCATAGTATCTTACCCTTGTACTTGCGCTCCTCAGTGCTTGTCTAATTGTCACTAATAGAAACATCAGCACAATTATTTATTTCACAGTTATCTACTATAAGATTCCATGCAGAAAAGGACAGATCTGTCCTATTTGCCACCAGTGTCTCTCTTGCCTGGCATAGCTCCTGGCAAGTCATTTTTTAATGACCAGGGCTAGGGTGCAAGAGAGAAGAGCCTAGTGCTGGCTCTCATGCTCTGCTATTGCCATCTTGAATTTTTTAATAATTTTTGAACTTGGGACTTTGCATTTTCATGTCACACTAGGCCCTGTAAATTATGTAGCACATCTTGTAAACTACTAAAAGTGTTTATAATATGTGTTAGTATATTGATTTTTAAAGATTCAAAGTTAAAAGATCTATGTAGTTATTTTTTTCTTTTTAACTAGCAAGTTTATTTATTGATTTTCTACATCTTGGAGTTATTGAGCTAAAGGTAACCATGGAAAAAGAGTTACTCTCATGCTTCATCTTGCACATAAGGAGACTACAGGATGGTGGCAGGTGCATCCCCAAGGTCTCTGTGCATTGCTGGCCACACTGGGACTAGGGAGGACTCCTGGCTCTTCCCCTCATGAGAACAGCTAAACTCTAGTTCAATTTTCAAGCCACTTTGCACAATACCAATTAAACAATATACGTTTCCTATGTGATGAACTTATATCAAGATCCATAAAATATGAAATACCAATATGTCACAATTTAGCCTAGAGTCAGGTCGTTTTGGAAACTATCTTGATGCCCTAAACTTATTGGATGATCTAAATTTAACGTTTTCTGTGTCTTCACAGACCCTCCTGAAAGTTTACAAAAAAGGACTAGATCATGGAACAGTTTAAACCAACCGATGAGAACAGGAAGTCTGCAGAAGCCACAGGAACCAAACGTGGGCAGGGAGGCGGCCACAGCTCTTCTAGGAGCCCCACTTCCTGTTACAGGAATGACAGCAGCCTGACAGGCATCACCGGGGCTGAGCCCATCTCTGCCACCTTGCAGGGCCACCCCTGTACTGGGGAGGGCCCTAGGGATGGGTGCAAAAGCGTGTAGAGTTTGTTAACTATCTCTCTCAAGTTCTTTCCAACTCTAAATCTATGACACCTCAATGACATATGAATAATAATATTGATCTACAATTCTTAAGAGGTTCAAAAGACTTCAAAAGACAAAATGGCTTATGTGTTCAAAGATCTGTACCAAGGAAAGGCTACAATTATATAGCGCATATTTTTTATTTATAAAAAGTATTATGTTAATGAACATTTTTCTTTCGTATTTTATCTGACATCCTATGCTTTCTGCTAATAAAGTAAGATGAACATTGCTGGGAACTCTTTAGACTACACAAAATGTACCCCATTGCTGCTCTGCCACAGGAGGAACCACAGAACACTCTTGGTAAGCCAGAGTTCAACAGTGGGATCAGGAGCAGACTGCTTCCCCTCTCTCATCCGCAGTTCCCCTACTCTGTAAAAGGGGGCAGCCATATCTAATTTGCAAGACCACTAGGAGATTTAAATAAGATTAGGAATGTTGGGAGCTGAGCACAGGGCCTGGCACATTTTGGGGACCCCAAAAGCAGCCAGGGCCCTTTCCAAACCCATCCCCCACCCAAAAGACCTATGTAATCTAAAGTCTATTTGCAAACAAAATGAAGTTAATATAAAAAACTTTTATTTACTTATTTTCAGAGCATTTCTGTTTCACTATGAACTTTAACCAACTTTACTCAATAATGTACCTCTATTAAAAAAATAAAACATACAAATTTTACTTATACTATTATCACTAAATTTTAATGGTAAACCTTACACTGAATTGCACTAATATACTACTTATTTTTTTTTTTTATAATTTTATTGAATCATAATTCTGTACATTGGTGCAATCATAGGGCATGATTCATATACATTCAGAAATGTTTTCATCGTACTTTTACAGATAGCCTTCATGGCATTTTCTTGATCACTATATAAAG